>ML101833.1:12084-32102 GCA_003697995.1 Taxidea taxus jeffersonii
CGGTGCTCGGTGCTCGGTGCTCGGTGCTCGGTGCTCGGTGCTCGGTGCTCGGGCTCGGTCTTCACCCGCCAGCTTGCGGGCCACCCCCGGCTGCAGAGCTGACCGCGTTCTCCCCAGCCTCCTCTCTCGCCCTTGTCTCCGGAGAATCTCTCTAGCTCTTCTCCCCAGACCCACACCCCGTCCTCAAAAAGGCTTTGTGCCTTCAGCTTGCTTTTCCTGGAGGGCTGAGAGGTTCCCTCCTTCCGGAACAAGGACTCTGGAGCCAGGCGGCTCTCCTCAACCTTTGCTTCATCCGCTCACCAGCTTGTGATCTTGGGCGACTTCACTGGAGAACGGGGTATTCTCACCTGCCAAATGAGGCCAATTAGTACCCTTCTGGGTCTCTGGAAAAACTGAGTGAATTAACGTACTATAACATGTATAAAGGGTGGGGAAAGTGCCTCGCGCAGGTAGTCTATAGCCTGTTACGTGTGGGCTACTGTTGCTGGTGTTATTTGTGCTGAATTAACAGTATGGGGGCGGCAGGGATGTCCTTAGCATTACAGGTTCTGTGTGGACTAAAACACCCGAGAGCGCCGGGGGCACACAGCCGGTTGCTCTGATGGCCAGTTTCTATTGTTCTCTCGTTCCTTGATCTTAGCTACTAAAATAAAGCCTATCTATCACCCAGTTAGCAATGACTCCTGGGTGGACGTGTCTGGCCCCTATTTTTAACTGTCCCCCTGGACCCCAGACTCACTCAGTTTGTCTTCCTCCCACCGAGCTCTTCCTCCTGCCCTCCTTGTGGTGTAACCGTGGCTCAGCCCCAGGCTCTGAGTCTCTGGATCCTCTCAACACCCCTCACTGGGCAGGCCTTTCTTCCAACGGCCCCTCAGCTCACTCCACCGCCCCGCCACCTTTCAGCCTCCCCCACACCACCCCAATACACGCATACACGTGCCCAGGCCGTCCTTCCTACCTCCCTTCCCTGCTTTCTCCATCTCACAGATGCATATCCCTCTCCCTTTGTTCACTGTAGATCTCACGTATTTATCTTAGTTGTGTTCCTCCACTAGAATGCAGCTTCCGTGAGGGCAGAAATTTCTGTTTTATTCAGTCTATGCTCCCACCACCTAGAAGAATGCCCGGGTCACAGTAGTGAGCATACCTGACTGCTTCTTGACTCGGCCCCTCAGTATCCCCCCGCCACCCCCAGTGCCCCTGGCCTGCCGGCCCCGGCCACGAGTGTAGCTCGGCGGAGCCTGCCTGGCCTTCCAGATTAAATCCTGTCTCACCTTCCCTTCAAAGATCCCAACCTATGTCCCTCACCAAGTTGTCCCCTCATGTAACAGCCAAACATAGCTACTTGCTAATCCTCAAATCCTTCTTGAACTTTCCTAAATTGATCGCTGTATACACAAAGTTCCCTCTTCCTGGTGTTTCACTCTCCTGCGCTTCCCTGCCCACTGCCCAGCAAGGCCAGGGCGGAAAGGGGCCACCTGGTTCCTGAAGCCTGCCCCACCACCACGACTGCCTTCCTTCCCAGGTAAAGCCCTCTTCGTCTGTGCTCTTCACACATCTAAGAACCTTCTCACAAAATTTCACCACCTTTTTCTTTGTGTTGTATTTGTCTGGGTATTTTAATTTTTTTTTAATGTAGTGTATGGTCAAGTAGACCTAGAGTATTGCTAAGATCACGGAATTTGAAGCCAAACCTACTGGGTCCAAATTCCCTTCTTTTCGCAGTGAGTGACCTTCGGCAAGTCATTTAGTTGTCTTCCATAAAACTGAGTAAGAGGGGCACCTGGGTGGCTCAGTGGGTTGAGCCGCTGCCTTCTGCTCGGGTCATGGTCCCGGAGTCCTGGGATCGAGCCCTGCATCAGGCTCTCTGCTTAGCGGGGAGCCTGCTTCCCTCTTTCTCTCTCTGTCTGCCTCTCTGCCTACTTGTGATCTCTGTCAAATAAATAAATAAAATCTTTTTTTAAAAAACTGAGTAAGAATAAACGCTCTCATTTTAAAGGCGAATCACTTAGAATAGCACTTGAAACATGGTAAGTGATATATATGAGTCAGTTATTAAAAAGAGCAAAAAAAAAAAAAAAGCCCACCCCCAGAATTAGCAAGTTTTTTTTGTGTGTTTGTTTTATGGATATTGTTATGAAGAACTAACATTCCTAGACACAGCTGAAGTCTCCTTCAGATGCCTTCAGATCCTATTCCCTGTGCCCTGCTGCCGAGGCAGACACCAGGCCCCTTCTTGAGAAGGTGGGCCAGGGGGAAAGGCCTACCCAGGCCCAGGAAGAGGCCTTGGACCATTGGACAGGGAATCTTGGGGGTTCCAGCTCCCAGTGTGGGAGTGGGAGCAGTGCACTGCAGAGACGGAGCAGAGATGGTCTTCAGGTGGGTACAAGCCCTTGGCCCTGGGGCTGGAGCAGAAGGCGGCCAGAGCTCCACTCCCAAAGGCACAAGACCTCTCTTGTCCAGGTGTTATCATGAAGTTCTTAATATCTGCCTTGTCCAGTTTTCATCCTTTTAAAACACAGGTATCCCACACGAAAAATATGTAGTACTTGGGATGCTCTGACATTTATGAAACTGGTTCCATACTCCCCATATTTTCCTGTCATTTCTCTTTTTTCACACTACATTATATTTTTGAGACCCATCAGCCTTGATAAACATGGGTCTAGCTCATTTACTCCATTTGCTATGGATCATTCTTTTGAATGACCACACTACAATTTATCCATTCCCCGACTGGGGGACATCTAGCTCATTTTTAATTTTCCACAGTTACAAGTAACATTGCAGTGAACCTGTGGTGCAAGTTCCCTTGTGCACTTGTGCAAGAATTGGCAGAAGGCAAATGCCTAGAAATAGGTTAGCAGGGCCTAGAGTGCAGCACATATTTGGAGTTTCGCCGGACTTTCCAAATTTCTTTCAGAGGGGTGGTCCCACCATGCATCCCGCCAGCATCATACAAGGTTGTCCACATCTGTGCTGACATTTGGCTTTGTTAAACTCAAGCCCACTAGCAGATGCTCTGGGTAGAATATGCAGTCTCATTGTTCTGATTTACATGTCCCTGATACAGTCAGATGGACTGTATTCTTCATACTTACTCAACGTTCAGGTTTCATCTTCTGGGAGAGGCCTCTTCATATCCTCTGCCTGCATTCTCTTTGTTATTTGTTTTTGTTTTTAATTGAACTTTTGGGAAGTTAATTTGTTTGTTTGTGTATTCTGCTCCTTTACCAATGGTGTAGATTCTGTCTTCTCAGTCTATTAACTTTGTTTATAGTGTCTTGCTGACTACAAAAAGTTTGAGTTCAGATATAGTAAAATATATCAATTTTCCTTATAGCCTTTTTTTTTATTTTGCTAAAAAAAAAAAAAATCCTGCATGAATGTTTCTGGATTCTCACTCTGTTCGACTACGCTAGCCCCGTACCCATATTTCCTTGTAAATTATGAGAGCTCTAGAAGAACTCTGATTATCTGGTAGGGCAAGTCTCATCTCCTCTCCCTAACCTTGTTCCTCTTCAGAATTACTGTGGTGATTTGGGGGCTTTGTTCTTCCATATAAAATCTCTATTTTATTAAGGACCTTAAAAATTCAGTTGGGATTTCAAGGTAGAACTCTGTTTGCATGTTATTTCTCCCATTGCTTTGTAGGTTTTTGAGAGAAATACCAAATAATATTCATCTTTCTATCCTAACCCAGTGGTATCTATTTTCTATCTGCACATGTGACTTTTTAAATGTAATTTAATTAAAATTAAGTAAAATAAAGAATTCTGTTCCTCATGAGCCATGTTTCAAGTGCTCAATAGTTAATGTGTCTAATGGTCATCATATTGGACTAAGCTGATACAGAACATTTCCATCACAACAGGAAGTTCTGTTGGGCAGGGCTGAACTAGACATAGTGATCATTAAATGTTTGCTGAAGAGACATAGTAAGAATCAACTGGCCCACAGTCTTCAGCCTTTGTAAAACATACTGACTTTGTTCTTGAAAAGATAACTTTTGGGGTTTTTCACATAAAAGTTTAAGGTTGGAATTTACTATTGCGTTTAAGAATGGATATACCAAGTATTAGGGTATATTCACCCCATATCGAGGTACCAAAATATGTTATAATGACATTTACACTGTTTGTAAAGCACAAAAAAATTGGTTTACTTAAGAATACTATAATAAATTTCGACATAAAACTTCTCAAAAAGGTCCACTGAAAGAAAATTCAGCAAGTAAATTTGTACATGTGCTCAGGGCTGAGGAAAAAACCAGGAATTGTATTTTCTTTCTTGTTTTTTAATAAATGGGTAAGAATATCTGAAACACTCTCATTCTTACCATATTTGGCACAGAGTTGCTATTTTTTTAACTTAGTTTGTGAATGTAGTAGAAGCTACAAGTCACTCCCATTATTATGTGGCCTAACTACCAAACCTAACATTGATTTAGATTGAGCGCTATTCATAATTATCTTTTTCTGACCCATCTCTTGCTAGTGGATTACAATTTGGACTTCCCTATAGGAAAGTTTCTGGCGTTTGGGGAACCATTATACTCACTATTATCCTTTTGAAATCAATGCTCATTCTATACTTGATCATCTAGGAAATTAGACTTAAAACCCTCTTTAGAGAAGGTGTGGCCTTGGAGAAAATCTGGTGAAAATATTCCAGAATTGAATTTTGACAAGGTAGAAAAACTTAGTGAAGCCACAGAGACTTGGAGAGCTCCTGTTTCCTCTGCTAATGTATAGAGCAGCAAACCCTTCACCGCTTCCACTCCAGTACTTGTGGGTTCTGTGCTGTTCTCACAAGTGCAAGGCGAAGTGCGTTGCAACTCTTGGAAACCTTTTCATCAGAAATGGTTTCAGTTGAGGAATGGCAAGTGGGTTCCTCCTTAGGTCCTCCTCTCCCCCATCTTTTGGCAGAAGCTATCTAGAGGATACCTTTATCGAGGACAACTTTGAGGTTGAGTCCTAAACAGTCCATGACTGATTGGTAATGTCAGATAGAGGAGAGGGGGACTGGGGCACAAGTGTAAAACAGTGTCACCCCTCTGTTGGCCAGTGCAGCCTGACAAGTGCCAAGTCGCCGTAATACTCCCTCTGGGTCTCCAACGCGAAGGTCTTGATGAAAGGTCACCGTGTGATTAATTATCATCCAGAGGTTTCTGCTATTGAACCTCCTTATGGATGAAATCGTCTTTTAGTGGGGTGCCTTCAATAGTTTGCAAGTGATCCCCGTGGGCTGAACACTCCAGAGAGATGCACTGTTTCTGAATCTCAGTATCATCACACATAAATCCCATTAAAAATCTTCGAATGAGAGCAGGCAGTCTCGGGAAAGAGGCAGGTGTCAATTAAAACTCAAGTCACCTCTCAATGAATCAAACTTAAAAACTGAAAAAAAAATACCTTCATTGAAAATTACCTTCTAGAAACAGTTAGGATGGCCACAACCTGTTCCATAAAAGAAACAGGTGACAGAGACTGCATTTGAGATCAGTGCTCCTCAACCTCCCCGTGGCTGTCTGTTTCCCATCTATCGCAGACCAAAATGTGGTTTTACTGAGCACGAGTAGCCTGAAGCTCACAACACATACAACCCCAAGGCGAATTCAACAACATCAGGACCGGTCTACACCCTGTTCAAGGAGGCCTGTCCACTAGTCACTCACTTCGTGGTGATGTTAGAGTGTATAAAACTTTCTAAAGGCTTACTCCCAATCTCTGCACCAACCTGTTGCAGACCAAAGACAGCAATTCATAGACCAGGTCTAATAGTGCAGGCTACGCAATCCAATTTTTGGTAAAATAACATTATATTTATGTTTCCGTGAGAAGTCTATATTGTACCCTGGGTACACAAATAGATGTTCTAACACTGCAGGCCTCCAGCAGTGTTTCTGGATTGAACGACACCTCCAGAGTGTACATATGCATGAAAGGTGGTCTAGAAGGGTGAGCTCCGTGTTCACAAAGTCACACCAAGGGCGTTTGAATGCTCAGCTGATTTCAGGAGCTAAAGGCTTCCTTTTTTTCTTTTTTCTTTTTTTTAAAGATTTTTTTATTTATTTGACAGAGAGATCACAAGTAGGCAGAGAAGCAAGCAGAGAGAGAGGGAGAAGCAGGCTCCTTGCCGAGCAGAGAACCCGAAGTGGGGCTCGATCCCAGGACCCTGAAATGACCTGAGCCAAAGGCAGAGACTTAACCCACTGAGCCACACAGGCGCCCTGAGCTAAAGGCTTTCTATGTGTAGATTACTTTCCTTTTGGAATTAATTTTTGTTTGTTAAATCACAGATTTACTGAAGTCAATAAGTAATTTCTAGTTCTGGTTGGGCCGATAAGTGATTTCTTTCTAAAAGTACAATAAAATAAACATCATTAGATCCTTTCCTGACAATAAGATGCAACGAGTTCAAGTGCTCCTTTCCTTTAAATAATTCCTTTAAAGGCAAAATGTATCAATTGCAGTTATCTGGGTCCTTTTTAGTGCAGTTTACCTGTGTGCATTAGCGCTGGTGTTCTAAGGCAGGTTATGGAATGCTGGTAGATTGGTAGATGGAACATCCAATTTTGTGAGAGTTTAAAGCTCTGTCTTAACATGAAAAGGTGAAAGCTACCTGAAAAATTCAAAGTGAAACCTTTTTTTTTTAAAAGATTTTATTTATTTATTTGACAGAGATCACAAGCAGGCAGAGAGAGAGAGGAAGGGAAGCAGGCTCCCCGCCGAGCAGAGAGCCCGACGTGGGGCTCGATTCCAGGACCCTGGGATCATGACCTGAGCCAAAGGCAGCGGCTTTAACCCACTGAGCCACCCAGGCGCCCCCAAAGTGAAACCTTTTTAAAATGTGGCCTGAAGGAATAGTATAAGGAGTATAAGAATACCCAGCATGAAATTTTTGTATAAATAACAATGATACATGGCTACTGGACAGGAGTGTACACAAATATTTCTGGTTTTTTTTCTATATTTTTATTGAATTAATTGTGGTCTAGGTGATTTTACCATTTATCCTGAGTGTAGCAATTGCATGGCTGTGTTTGAGACACCACTATAAATATTAGGAGAAAAGGCCAGGTGGAAAAGAAGATGTTTATAGATAGGAAACTAGTATGAGCAGCAAGATGGGGAGAGGATAATAAATCTCTATTGCATTTTCATATTAAGATGACTTACACTCTGGAATCTGGAGTCTAAATTCTAACCCCAAACATACAGTGAGATAAAAAATACGTGGGATGTGTTTACTTGTCCTAAAAACAGATTAGAGCTCTCTGTGTTACTCATTTCTGTCTATCTGCCAGGTCAGGGCTGCTGAGACCATGGGTCTCTCTTGTGCCTCGTGGGGAAAGCTCCGTCACCTTCCTCAGCTCAGACTCGGGCTTCAGTGAGTGGCCAGGGTGGCGTCCTCGGAAAGCAGAGGATCCCCACGGAAGCTCACTGCACCAAAAGGCAGGTTACTGCTCCTTTCAGTCTTTTCATCTAAATGAAAACTTCTCCCAGCCTGTCTTTCCTATCCCCTTCACCCCTGACACTCAGGCTCTCTGGTAACCTTCATGGACCCAGACTCTGCTCAGGACAAGCTATATCCCTTCTCCTCCTGAGAACCACACTCACCCAGGGATATGGTCCCTTAACAGAGGAGAAACATAGGCTTGGAAAGATGAACATCATTTGTCCAAATGTCCCCCCAAGTGTCAGTAGTTTATGGGAAATGCAGATTGTTTCTGCGTTCCTAGCCACCTGCGGGTGGGTCTCCTCGTCCCCACGACCGAGATGTTGCCTTTGCAATTTCCTTTCATACTTTTCTCATGACCTTCATGTGAGTACAAGACGTTTTTTGCTTTTGCTTTAGACCTGGGTCTGTTTTTGTTTTGCTTCTTTTAAGTAAAACCATCTTGTGCTTTCTATAATGATCTCTGTACAATGCTTCTGACAAAAGCTGTTGTAGGGGTTCTGTTTTAGTTGAAAGACATTTTAGAAGTCGTGTAGTCAGAGCACCTGGGTGGATCAGGTCATGATCCCAGGATCCTGAGATCGAGCCCCACATCAGCCTCCCTGCTCAGCTCCCTCTCCTTCTGCTTGCTGTTCTGCATACTTGAGCTCTATCTCTTTGTCAAATAAACAAATAAAATCTTTAAAAAAAGAAGAAGATGAAGTCATGTAGTCTAATTTCCTTATTTTGCAATCAAGTAATTAAGGACCAAAGAGATCAAGTAACTCAGCTAACAGGACTTCATTCAGTTTGTGGCCCAGTGGGAGCAGGACCCCGGCCCACACTCTACTATCAAGCGCTGACTCAGCTTATCTTGTGAAGCTGTCATTTCACAAATTATTCTTTTTGACTACAAATATGGAATATTCTAGAAACTTTGAAAATCTTTGCCTTTCGATGTCAAAATTAATTTATATGAACATAAAGCCTGCTCATTCTTCATTGAAATAGCATTATCAGTTAAGTTTTTTATAGTGAAGAATGGGAGATTTTGTTGCAAAACTAAAGATTTTTAGCATTTGTAACAGTAGAAAAATAAAATTACCTTAATAATCCCAAAGCATTATATTTGTGTAGGCGGGGAAGGAGGATAACTGGGCAAACCCGAGTAAGTTCCCTACCTGGGTGAGTAGTACCGTGACAACCTCAGCATCCTGGTTTTGACAATACGCCACGGTTAGGTAAGGTCTGATCATGGGACAAACTGGGTGAAGGGAATGCAGAAACTCTCCGTCCTATTTTTGCAACTTCTCGTGAGTCCTAAACTATTTCAAAATAAAAAGTTATTTTTAGAAAAAGTATTGATATATTGCTATGACAACTGGTCCTGAAAATTTTGTGCCCAAAATGACTGTGCCGTTGAGTTCTTCCTTTCAAGGACAGGACAGTGCCTGCACTCCAAACCCAGCACCCCCCTCCCTGGCCCAGCTCCAAACTCTGTCTCCCGAGGAATCAGCTTCAAAGCTCAGGGGGTTAACTAGAGTTGCACAGGCTGGCCTGAGAAACTCCTTCTCACCACTGGGTCCTTGACGAAACACTCCCGTGCTCCAGGACCCAATTTACAAGTGTGCTTTAGGAGCCCCACCCATTTGTGAATTGAGGATTTGTGTGTGTGTGTGCTGCCTTGAGTGTGACCTTGGGTTCAGTGCAGAGGGCAAGTGAAACTGGAACCATAAGCTATGGATTTCTTCCGTTTTGAAATAAGCATTTGTCTTGGGACGGACAAAGAAGGAAGGGTAGCCAATAGATGATCAATTAACGTCTTTCCAAAGCCAAAGTCTTCGAAGAAGTCTGTGACCAAAAAACAAAAACACAAACAAAAAATTAAAAAAGGTCTTTTTGCTGCTTCTACTCTTTGTTGCAGTCCTTGGTGTTGGTGATCTCGCTGTCTTTGCTTACGTACATGGGGTATGTAGGGTTTTGTGTGCACATCCCATAACACCCCTGAAGACACAGCAGAACAGTTTGTATCTGACAAGCTGGCTGTCCGGGCATCTTCAGCCTGGGCTCACCAATGCAGCCACTTCAGGATTACTGTGTGAATCTTTGCAGCCTTACCCTCCCTCCCCCATTTCTGCAGAAGGTCCCATGCCCAAGGTTTTCTGGGAATCCCTGGGTGTTGTCTTTTATGTGCACCCCACAGACCGTATTGGCAGTGTTGGAACTTCCCCCTTCGTGTACCCTCAAGAATCTCTATGACTGTGGTAGGGTGGGTGGGCATTCTCCCGTGCACTGGAGAAGTACATCTTACTCGCGGGTTCTGTTCTCAAGAAAAAGCACACAGAGGAAAGAGCATATGGTCAAAAATCTTGCTCGAGAGTCTTCTCAGCACTCCAGAACAAGATCAGATCATGGTTTCTCTGGTTGGGGACTAAGCAGAGAACCGGTGTGCACTGAGGGATCATCTTGCTAGAAACTACAGCAGGAGAATGGTGATGTGTGCCCCTGGGAAGCTTGCAAATGTCAGGGAAGAATCACTGCACTGGTCCAGACTCACTGGAGGCCTCTGTTCCCCAAGTGAGAGTTGGGGGGAGGCTAGATGGGGCTTCTCTGCAAGTCTCAGCTTCCCCCTGATTTCCACTGCTCCCCACCTCTGGCATATCCCTCAGGCCTGCATGTGTTTTTACCCCTCCAAACACTCAGGGTTCAAGCTCTTTTCCACAGTCTCCTGTGCTACAGTCAAATCAGAGGGCATGCCAGGGCATTTGTCCCTAAATAATCTGTCAGTGTGTCCAAAGCACACAGACAAATTAGGATGACTACCTATTTGGCCAGCCAGTACATACCTGAATCTCAGCTCTAGACACACCCCAACCTCCCTGTCACATGCTAACACTGGCCTGCTCTCTGGGTTTTCCATAAGCCAACACCCTAGCCTCTAACCCTTCCCAAGGCAAGCCCTCCTTTCCAGTTACTCAGTGAAGTACTCTCATAGATCCCCCCTCAAATCCATGCCAACTACTCTCCTAGTTACGCTTAATCCTTCTCTCACATCTGAAATGCTCCTCTATCACTGTCTTCTGCCTATGTCACATCCTATGTATATAGGATATATATTTATAACATATATATATATACACAAACACACATCCAATGTATATGTACAAGGTACATTGTGTGTGTGTGTGTGTGTATACACGTCTCTATATTACATCTCTATTCACATACCCATCTCCTTCATAACACAGCAAGCTACTAGAGCAAGGTGTTTCACTTCTGGAAATGGCCCTACAATAATTCTTCTGTCATTTATTTACTGGGTGTCTCAGACACATCACAGACCTCCAGTGAATCTCAGTTCCATCCTTAGTGAAATGAGGGTAAAGAACAGTATTAAGCCCACAGGATTGTAGGGAGAAATAAATGGAATCCTGGAAGTTGACTGCTTAGCACAGTATTGGACAAAAAGGAAGGATTCAGTGTTAACTGTTTTTCAGAATGTTTCCCATCTCTAGGCTGCTCTCAGTCTACCTCCTCTGAGTCTCCTCCCTACATTTGCTTCTCTTTACTCCTGAGTATTTATGGCCATGTCCTAGCACCTACCCTTAATACACAGCACCTGGCAGGAGGTACTGTTTCTAACTGTGCTCTATAAATTCTTTTTTTTTAAAGATTTTATTTATTTATTTGACAGACAGAGATCACAAGTAGGCAGAGCAGCAGGCAGAGAGAAGGGGGGAAGCACGCTCCCACCAAGCAGAGAGCCCGACGTGGGGCTGGATCCCAGGACCCTGAGATCATGACCTGAGCCAAAGGCAGAGGCTCAACCCACTGAGCCACTCAGGTGCCCCTGTGCCCTACAAATTCTTAGTGTCTTCTTAACCTCCCTGACGAACAAGACCACATTCTGTATTTCTCTCATATATATTTCCCAGCGTAATGCTGGACATTTCACAGTTCTACAAAGAACTCGTTGGGTCTCTGTGTCACTTTAAGGGAAACTGAATGACCCCTTCGGTTAATTGTTCAGAATATTCATATTCTCTGAAGCACTTTTTTTTTAAGGCTTTGGTTTAATAATACCTTCCCCTACATACGAGTGAGAAAAATAAATTAGGTCCTCTGTGGTTTCCAGAAACCAGGCTTCCCTGTTTATCCAAGAGCAAGAAAGCCATGAGCTCACATTATCAACATGGGCCCAGATGCCTGACGCTGTTCCTAATTATTGCTCCACTGACGTTTTCTGATGTGCTTCTGATCTGCCCATCATGAGTTGGTAATGCCAAAAAACAAGTTACAAAGGAAACTTGGCAGGGCGCTGAATGATTTATGCCTTAGGGCCCTCGCAGGTTATTATATAGACACAGTCTGAGAGATCCTCAGTTTGCCTTGTTGGTAGATGTTGGTGGAGAAGAGTGCCTTTTAGGCACCAGATACAATGACAGACAAGCTGATTTTCAGAGAACTCGTCCCACTTGGCTATTTTATGACTGTGAAATCTCCGCTGGAGAACCTCAAACAAATCTCCGCAGATGTTTGTCAGAAGTGATCAGCATAATCCTCGCTTGGATGTTCAGTGACGCAAACACCATGGGAATCATAATTCTGAGGATGACTCTTCAGAGGGCCAGTCTCTTCTTCGTGGCATTTGTTAACACAAATATTTAGGAAGTGTGGCCTGGGGGGAAAAATGTGAAACTGAGCTTGAACTACTAGCTCTGCAGTGGGAGTTGAGATCAGCATTATCCTTTCAGGAAAAGCACTGTCATGGCTGGGTGCGGTGGACACCCGTCCAGGTGTTGGATGAATGAAGAGCGGGGGCGCTCCCTGCTCACCGCACAATACCCTGCGCTTCACACCCTGGTCCTGGCCGAGGATTGCAACTTGCAACGTTAATGAAAGACCTTTTAAGGCGGTGTAAGCTCACCGGTAGGAATCAACTAGGTAGGTGGATTTTTTTACGTGATGAAGTACCTTTTAACTTTAAAAGAACTGCGGATTCTAGTCTAGGAGGCGCATGTAGGTACACCCTAGATTTCCGAAATCTTAAATTTAAATACCTAAAATGTTTAGGTTTAAAGTCTGCCATCCAGACATGTTAGAAAATAATTCTTGCCCTCCCTGATGGAGGCCGGCGTGAAGCCCCAAAGAAAGCAAGACCTGACTTTAACCCACTGACATTTCAAATAAATCAAAATAGTAACATCCAGATGGAGCTGTTTGACTGGCAATTTACTGGTTAAAGGAGAAAGCCATCTGGGTAGCAGGTCAGAGCTTGGGAAATTGTTTGCCTGTATCTTCAATTTCTTTTTTCATTATTATTTAAGCCCGGGAGTGCTTAGGTCTCTCTACTCAGAGAAGGGAAAGAATGGAGGGAGATGGAAGGGAATCAAGAGAAGAAAAAGGATGAAAAGAGCAGAAGAAGAAGGAAGAAGCCAAGCTTCCGAAAACCCCATTCCTCCAGGGCGCTGCCCACCCCTTGGCCTGGCTGCCCCTTCTCCCCAACTCAGTCCTCCACTGCTGTCATTTCCATTGGACTCACCACTCCACCAAGACTGTGAGGGCAAGATCATTGAGGACCTCCTTTTGGTTTACCATTTGCAACAACATGGGTGGATCCATAAAGTACAATGTTAAGTGAATCAAGCCAATCAGAGAAAGACAAATACCCTATGATTTGACTCATATGTGGAATTTAAGAAAACAAACAAAGTGGGGGAAGGAGACAAACCAAGAAACAGACTCTTAAATATAGAGAACAAACAGATGGTCACCAGAGGGGAGGTGGGTGGGGGGATGGGGGAAATAGACGATGGGGGCTAAGAGGACACTTATCACGACGAGGGCTGAGTAATGTATGGAAGTGTTGAATCATTATATTGTACACCTGAGACTAAGACAATACTGTATGTTAACTATACTGGAATTTCAAAAAATCTTTTCGGCTAAATCCAATTAATAAGAAATCCATGCATCTTTGACTTCCTAGTCAACTTCAGTGCTACTGAACCCTTCCTCATCCTGGAAGCACTTCCTTCCCTTGGATTCTGTGAGGCCCCCAAACCCACTCCTCAGACTTCTTGTTGGGTCATTTCCTCCTGTCTACTCCTTCCACGTGGACATGCCACAGGCTTCCCTGCACATCGCTCTCTTCTTCAAGGAGAGTTCCACAAACTCTCCTTGGGCGGTCTCAATGGCCCCATGGCTCCAACTATTCATATTAAGGCAGTTGTGGCTACAGTAGCAAATGTACCCCAAATATACATTGCCTCAAAGCTAATGAATGCTTGCTTTTGTACATTCGAGGAGCAACTCAGAGCCTTGTCATCTCATGTCCCCAAACTTGCCACTCTCTTACTCCCACCCTCTTTCCCTCCTCCTACCTCATTTTGAGAGGCAGAATTTTTGTTTGTTTGTACTCCCTCTACTCTTACCACTTTTGGTGGAATAGAAACTAGAATGTTCTCAATATTTTTCACATACTTCATCTCATTTAAACTGTCATGCTATTTTTAACAGAGAAAACCAAGATTTAGAGACCGTTAATTCACCCAAAACATAACAAGGACAGAACTAAAATCCAAGCCTGTCAAATTCTAAATCTGATGGCTTTCCCACCTGGTCGTGCTGTTTTTTCTCTTTCAGAAAGACTGAAGTTCAAACAAGAACAAGTCAACCATCCATAAGAGATAGGTTGAGATTCAGACTCAGGTTTCTAAGCCTGCAACCAGAGTTCAAAGTCCTTTTTTATTAGTCTATTTTATATCTTCATCAACATTCACCATGAATTTCCCAAGTTCCTGACTCTACATGTGCAAAGTAATTGACATTTGACCAAGAGGAACTCGAGCAGAGCCCCAGGGAAAGCCCAGGGATCACTGCCGATGTCAGCCACACTCTGCTTGGTCGGTCTCAGGAAAGGTCCTCCTTATTGCTCTTAATGGCAAATTGCTACTGCCTGAATTCTCGAGTCAACCTGGCCGAGAATATAGAAAATAGAATTTCCACCCCCAAAAGTGTTGCACAACAGATAGATCCTTGCATTTCTGGACACACACTTCTCCAGCCTCTAGTAGAAAGGCCCATTCACTTTAGTGTTTGATAGGCACAACTACATAGCCCCCAATGAATTAAATTTAGGTCCCCAAATCCATCTCTGAAAGGAAATCTAAATGGAGTGGGGAGGAAGAGAGAAAATTGGATGAAACTGGATGGAAATTACTCTTCTCTAAACAAATGTATTAGCTCTCCCAATGTCAAAAACATTCAGGGTTCTCTGGTGTCTTGCAAGCCCATAAATGCTACCAATATTAATGCCAGTGGTACCTTCTCAAATGAACTCAGGAACAGTTATACATCACCAGGGTAGCTATTCCTATCTACAAGTATCCCACATTCAAGGGTTGCTTTCGTCAAGCTGTAAATTCTCCTGTTGTTCCTGTCTTCACAGATTGGCGATCCAAGCCCAGGCTTTGCATTAATATACCCTGGTGCTTCCAAAGGTGGCTTTATGAGATGTGGGTTCTCAGGCATAAGTACAACCAGGAACTCTATGACACTGGAAACCTTCCAAGAATTCTTGAGCCCTTTACAAATTGTCCTTTCTGAGGACAGGCACCTGATACCTGGAACTGGAAGGGAGGGCCAGGGGGCCCGACTCATGACTGTACTGCCTCCTCTGACCTTTTACTTCTACCCCCAAAATACACTTGACTGTTGGAATTTTTCATGTAAAATTTTTTAGTTAAAATAATACATACACATGGAGGAAAATTAAATGATACAAAAGGGAAAGGGGGAAACAGTCTCCCCATATGACCCTTCCATGTCCCCCAGAGCTGACCATTTTTAATGATTTCCATTTTCAGTCCTACTGGAAGTTACCACTGTAATGTGCAACTATAAGCCTATGCTTCCATTTCTTGTTGAGCAAATCTTGGCAGAATCCATTGACCCTCTTCTGCAAAAGATAAAGTATTCCTTTCCCATAATCTTCTAAGTATTTTATGACTACAGAATAATTTAGTTGTCCCTATTTGAATAAAGCTATTCATCTCTATTTTTTGTCCTAGAATCCTAGAGAGCATCTCCTGGCTCAACCACAGAAGACCATTGGCATTTCTCCAACCCTAATGTTCCACCTTTTTACCCTCTGTCAAGAGTGACAAGACCTCCAATGTGGACAATGACATGGACAACTCCTAAGTGAGGAATAAATCTCCCTAATTCTCAGGTGTACTCCCTCACAAGACCACTGCCATCCAAATCTTTCAGTGGGCTTCTAGCATTTGAAAGTGAGGATGACCAATTTGGGGTCTTTCCCCATTGATATCAGTGAGTGAAATTCTGTCACAACCTCTCCCCAGATCAGCCCTGGCCTATGGAGGAGATCCATCAGAGTTGTCAATGATCCTGGTGCCCCTCATCAGTGCAATCCTCATGGCCCTGGCAAATCTGCAAGGTCATCCCATGGCACATTTACACCTAGTGGGTTCCCCATCTTACAGAGTCTATCCACCCCAGCCTACCCACTTCTCTGAACCTTTTCATCTTCTCCAACATCAGCCATGGTACTTCTGGCATTTCCATCACCTGGCATGGACCATGACTATTTCCAGGCTTCTTGGAGCCCCCACGTAGTGAGTTCACACTATATTCTGAGGTCCTTGCCAGAGTCTTAAATCTTATAACCTGGAAAACCGATCTCAAATCAATAAACTCTTCTTTGTCCAACCTTATGTTTTGGCCTCTTTGTTCAAAACCGCACCCTCAGAATCCAGTCTTATGTGCTGATCATTCTTCTGTGGGGTAATCCCTTTCCTCCCTTGTCAGAATCAGTGCACCCCTGTCTGCATTCCCTGTAACTGAACCTTAGCTATAGACCTGGTGCTAGGAGGGGAGGTGGCTATGGAGCGGAGGGGCCAATATTGTCTTATGAGGCAGCAGCCTCCTCATTATTTGCAAATAAAAGGGAGGGATAAGCCACTTCCATAGGCTCAGAGTAATTCAGAGGAATCCAGATTCAAGATAGAGGAAGATGGGTTGAGGGCGGGGTGGGGGGGGGCGGCGTGGCATGGCAGGGAGCTTGATCTCTGCAAAAATGGTGGAGCAGAAACCTCCAAAAGTCCATCCTTTCATAAAAACAATGAAAAAAAAAACTGGCAAAAACTAGCAGAATCAGCTTTTCAGAACTCTGGAAACTAACCAAAAGCTTGCAGTAACCACGGGAACACTTACTCAGGAAAAACAGTTGAATCTCGGTTTAAAAAAAAAAAAAAAAAGCAAGCTTTGCGGCTTTTTAATTTAGCCGAATCCCATCCACCATGCCCCAGGTCAGTGATAGCCTTGAAGACCCCATCCTGTATCCCTGCCGCAGTCCAGTGGGAGCAGAACAGACTTACTCACAAAGAACTGTAGTATTTGTTTTGCTCAGTCTGCTGGATCCCTGGAAGACCAGCTCCAAATGCTTGCCTTTATGGTGCCTAACTTGGAATCCACCTAGAGTTACAGCCACTCTCTGCAAGCATTTGTCGAAAACTTTACAGACGAATAAAAAAAAAATTAAGAGGTGACAAATGAGTTCAGAAAAGTTGCAAGATACCAGATCAATATGAAACTATTTCTATATGCTAGCAATCAACAACCCAAAAATGAAGTTTAAAAAATTCTTATAATAGCAGCAAAAATAAATACTTAGAAATAAAATAAAAAAAATAATAAATAATAAAATAAAATAATAAATAAATAATAAAATAAAAATAAAAAATAAAATACTTAGAAATAAATTTAATCACGAAAGTGCTAACCACTTGCACACCAAGGACTATAAAACATTATTGCAAAATACTAAAGGAGAACTAAATAAATGGAAACATATCTCTTTTGTGGATTGGAAGACTTAATATTGTTAGAATGACAACGTTCTCCAAATTGACCCACAGATTCCACTCAATCCCTGTCAAATTTCCAAGATGTTTTTTGCAGATGGACAGGATGATCCTAAATTTCACATGGAAAATGTAAGTGACCCCAATTACCCAAAAGAAATTTTAAAAAAGAACAAAGTGGTATGTTTCAAAACATACTAAACATACTGAAAAGTTACAGTTTTCAAAACAGTGTGGTATGGGTTTCAAATAAACACATAAACCAATGGAATAGAAGGAAAAGTTCAGAAATTAGCCCATACATCTGATAAACTGAGTTTTGTCAAGGATGCCAAGACCATTCAAAGGAGAAAAGAATCTTTTAATACATGGCACTAGAACAACTGGAAATCTACTTGCAAAAGAATGGATTTGGAGTCTCGCCTCACACCATATACAAAATTAACTCAAAATGAATCAGAGACCTCAGTAAGAGACCGAAAACCATAAACTTCTTAGAAGGAAATGTGAGTGTAATTTTTAGTGACCTGAGGCATGCCACAACCTAGAAGAGCTGTAAAACATTGTGCTACATGACAGAATCTCCAACACCACATTCCATAAGACTCCATTTGTATGAAATGTCCAGAATCGGCAAATTTATAGAGACAGAGAGTAAATTAGTGGTTTCCAGGGCATGAGAGGAAGAGGAAATTGGGGGTAGCATGGTTTCCTTTGGGTATGATGACAATGTTCTGGAATTAGATAGTGGTGATGGATGCACATTTTGAATATACGAAAAACCACTGAATTGCAGACTTAAAATCATTATGATGGTGAATTTTATCTCAAAAAAGTTTTTTAAAAAATATTTGGAGGAACACTGACTTCTTGTCCTTATTTCATGAGTCCTGCCTGGTCATATTCTTTTCTGTGAGATTCCCAAGTCTGGCATTACATCCTGCCTTGGTTTGCATGTAACCTTCTCTGGAGCTTAGCTACTCTGATAACTAAGTTTGGGTTTTCATAGCTCAGCTTTGTGTTCCCTGCTGCTGCAGGAGATGGGAGCATCTTGGTATGTTACCCAAGGTAGTTTTCAGTTGCTTGTTAAGCAATCTCAGCTTGTATTTTTCTCTTAAATACCTGATATACCACATCACCTACATTATTGCACATCTCAGCTCCTGCTATGCCAACCTAGTTCACCACCAGAGAAAGTTTAAACCATTAGACTATTGTCTTCTGCCAGGGGCTATGATGGGGTCCTCACTACCAGCCAGACAAGTGAGTATGCCCACTCCCAAACTCCATTCTTTTCCCACCTGTTTGCTCAGCACATTCCCGCTACCGATTGTTGCAGATTGGGTTCCCTGGAAAAGTCTCTGTGATGAAATCTAGCATGCACAGAGCTTGTTCAGGAATCCCCATGAGAGCAATGCCTGAGGAAGAGAGGAAAAAGAAGAATGGGGCATAGGGAGATTGCACTTCTGGTCCAATAGCAGCCTCAGAAGACCTCAGAAAACTTCTAGAACTACACTGGTCCTTCAGAGTTCTCCTGAATGGGACAAATTAGCCAGATCTTTATACTTTTCAATTGATCAGTCATTTCACGTGTGCTGCCCAAGGAAGGGAAGGGCACATCGGCTGTCTGTAAGTAACATCTGCCATTGGCAGTCCCAGCCCCTGGGACAACGAGTCTCTCATTGAAGGGGCATGTTGGAGTCACAGCTCAGCATCTGTCAGTCCTCCACTGGTTTTCTCTCTTCCAGCTGTTCCCGTAGGGATTACAATGCAAATCCTAAACTCCTCACAATCTACTCAGGGTTCCTATTCCACCACTTCTCAGAACCTATAAGAAGCTTGTTGAGATATTGTTCCATTTATCACCATCCTTGGTTCTACTGTTGTCACAGCTATGTCCTTTATGACTACCCCCAACAGGGGTACACATATTAAGTCTTTTAAAGAAATTAAGAGAGTAAAAACTATGTATTCCTTTATACTTTCTGACATATTTACTAATCCTGGTGCTCTCTCTCCCTTTTTCCTGTAGCTCTAAATGCTTCTTTGGGGTCATTTCTCTTCAGCTTGAAGAATGTCTTCTATTTCTTATAATGTGGATCTGCTGGTAACAGAGTCTGTCAATTGTCAGACCTCTGAAAAGGTCTTCACCTTCATTTTTGAAGGGTATTTATTACTTAATTAGCTAATTAATTAATTAATTCTTGGTTGCCTGGTATTTTTATTCTGTACTTTCCAGTTGTTGCTCCATTATACTCTTGTCTCCATTTTTTCTGCTGTGAGGTCAGTCATTATTCATATTTTTGCTTCCCTAGAGTTATTGTGGGCTTGTTTGTTTTTTTTGTTTGTTTTGCCATTTCCAAGATTTTCTCTTTATCTTTGATTTTCAGCAGATTGACTACAGCATGCAAGGTGTGGGTTTCTTGGTATTCATCCATCTTTGGCTCACTGAACTATTCGGATCTATAAGGCTGTGGGTTTTCATCAGATTTGAAAACATTTAAATTGTTAGTTTTTCAAATAATATTTTTTTGCCCCATATTTCTCATCCTAGGACTTAAGTTACACACGTTTAGATTGCTTGATCTCATCTCACAAGTTAGTATCTTTTCAGTCCATTTCTTCTTGTTTTTTAGAATTTATTATTTTCATTAATCAATCTGCAAGTTCATTGACAATTTATTTTGTTTC
>RCUC01131254.1:0-25005 GCA_003697995.1 Taxidea taxus jeffersonii
TTCATACAATATTACAAACACAATTTCAGGCTCAAAATAAAGAATTATCTTGTACACATGTGGACAACAGGATACGAGTGGAAAGCAACACCAGTAAAAGACAGGTCTACAGATTATGGTTATCCTCCCGTCTTTAAAATAAATAAAATTTAAAAAAACAAAACAAAACAAAACAAAATGAATGTTCTTGCTTTACAGTAAGAGATGAAAAATAAGACTAGAAATTTCAACAAAGAGCTGAAAATCATAGAAATTAACTAAATGGAAATTCTAGGCAGCAAATAACACCATATAACAGACAAAATTAAGAACTCAGTGGATCATTGTTTCAGCAGATTAGACACAGCTGAAGAAAGAATCAGTGAACCGAAATAAAATCCAAAATGTTATACGACAAGATAGAAAAATCCAAAAATAATAATAACAATAATAAAGAGAAAAAGAGCCATAAAAGACAGTGAAAGGATTTACTATGCATGCAACTGAAATTTAAGAGAAAAATGCATGAGAGAATGGTCAGAGTGATATTTAAAGAGATAATATCTGAGAAGAGACATTACTGAGGAAAGACCTTAAATCACAGAATTAAGAATGAAATGAATTTTAAAATAAGATAGCTAGACTATCTCTAAACATTTGGAAATTAAAAACTATACTTGTACTTATTAATGAGCCCATAAGATCACATATAAACACAATAAAATTAGAAAATATTTTAAGTGACCAATAATGAAAATATGGTATATTAAAAACTTGCATGCTAAAAATAAAGAAATATTTTGAAAGTAAATTATAACACTACATGCATAACTAGTAAAGAATAAAGAGTGAAAATCAATTATCTAAACTTTTATTTCAGAAAGTCAGATAATAGAGACTTAAAACCAACAATAGGAGAAAACACTAATGACAAAAATTAGTTATCAACATAGAAAGATGAATAAAATGGATAAACCACTAGTGAAACCAATGCAGAAAAATAAAGAATACCCAAATAAACACCAATAGACTTGGAAAGGGAATAGCACTACAGTTTTTCATTAACATGAAAAGATATTATGTATGTCACTATATCAGACTATTTAGACAATTTTTTAAAAAACTTAATTTCCAATGCGACACTTAAAAATAGAGAATCTGAATGCTCCTATAACTATAAGTGAAACTGAGTATCCAATCAAACATCAACCAATTGAAAAAGCCACAACCCCACATAACATCACCAGAGAAATCAACCAAATATTTACAGAAAAATAATTTCAATATTATACAAACATTTCTAGAGTATAAGAAAAAGAAAAGCCATCCACAAGCCCAATTTTTGAGACAAACATTAATGATAACAGAGCCCACAAATGCATGACTATAAGAGAGTACATCCTCAACAAAATGTAAACAAATTTGAATGCATTACAGGGATACAAAGTTTTTTTTTGGCATTTCAAAATTAATGTGTCTCATGCCTTTAACAGAATGATAAAGTTCATATGGTCATCTCAAGGAATACCAAAATAGATTCTGATATTAAAAATATTAATGTGTGGGGTTACATTATATGTTTAAATAAAGCTTAAATAAAAAAATAAAAAAATATATTAATGCTAAGCTTTGTGCAGTAGCAGTATCATAGCCAATGAGATTTATCTGAGGCACAATTATTACTAATTGAAAAATATTAATGCTGAATTTCGATATCCATTTTTCATAAACTGCATGCATAGAATAGTAGATAGGAACTCTGTTGTATTATAAGGGATATTTTAAAAAACAACAGATATCAAACTTAATATAAGATATTGAATTCTTCTATTTTGAGATCAGTAAAGAAATAAGGGTGCATGCTATAATCACTTGAATTTAACATTGTACTAGAACTCCTAGCCATAATAGTAGGGTAAGAAAAAAGAACTGTTAAAATTACAAAGGCAGGGACGCCTGGGTGGCTCAGTTGGTTAAGCGGCTGCCTTCGGCTCAGGTCATGATCCCAGCGTCCTGGGATCGAGTCCCACATCGGGCTCCTTGCTCGGCGGGGAGCCTGCTTCTCCCTCTGCCTCTGCCTACCATTCTGTCTGCCTGTGCTTGCTCTCTCTCTCTCTCTGATAAATAAAAAGAAAAAAAAATTAAAAAAAAATTTACAAAGGCAGAAGTAAAACTATCATTATTTACAGAAAATCCAAATATCTATGAATAAATTAAAACTGATATGAGTTAGAAAATCAATTTCATTTGCTATTTCAATATTGCTTGATTAAATTTGATTAAAAATCAAATATTAAAGATAAAAATTTCAATAACATCAAAAATATTAAATGCCTAGGAAATAAATATAACAACAGGTATGTAAGACTTCTATGCAGAAAACTATAAAACATTATAGAGAGAAATTAAAGAAAATCTAAATAAAATGGAGGTATATATCATGTTTATGGGTTTATGGGTTGGGAAATGACTGTTCTTCCCAAATTGATCTATAGTAATATCTATCAAAATCTCAACAGATTGCTTTTTTATATGTTGGTCTTAGCATGCTGAATTTAAACTTTAAAGAGAAATAGAAATGACACTTCTAGAGAAAAACAGTAAGGGAGGACCTGGTATATTGGATTTCAAAATTAATAACAAATCTCAGGTAATTAAGACAGGATGGTACTGGTCAAGGATAGACAATTTGACCATTGGCATAGAATAAAGAGCCAATAACACAGTTATCTATTTATAGTTGATTTATAATAAAGTAGCTCTATAAATTATGGAGACAGATTTGGGCAGTACTGGGCCAATTCGGTATCTGTACCAAAAAAAAAAAAAAAAAAAAAGGTGACCCCCCCCAACTACACATGTGACATAAAAATCAACAGTGAGTATATATAAATCTGAATTTAAATGCTAGAACAATAAAACTTACTAATCTAATATAGAAGAATATATTCATGATCTCAAGGTAGAGATAGATACAAAAAGCACCAACCATAAAAAAATCGGTAAATTTGAACATTTATTCATCAAGTGATATATTAAATGGAAAAACAGTTAAGTCATAGAGTAGAAAAATATATTTGCAATTCATTAAGCAACAAATGGTTCCTATCTAGAAAGATTAAAAACTCCTAAATTAATAAGAAAAAGACATTCAAGAGAAAATGGGCAGAAGATTTTAACAGGCACTTCAGGAAACCAGATAGCTAATAAGTTTATGAAATGTTGCTTGACTTCAATGAGAATTAGGGAAGTACAAATTAAAACCCCAGTAAGATAATTCTACACATCTGCTAGAATGGCTAAAATTACTATACCAACTATACCACATCTGCCAACTCATACACTGCTTCTGGGCGTATAAGTTGTTATAACTACTGCCTTAGTTTTCTTTGCTGGATAACAAACTATCTCAAACTTAGACGCTCGAAGCAACACATTATTGCCTCACAATTTCTGTGGGTCAGATCCTCTCACATTTTCTGTAGGTCTGACCTGGTTTTGCTAACTCCTCATCTCAAAGCTTCAGAAGTCTATGATCAACATGTCAACCAGGCTGCATTCACATCAGGAGTCCTGACTGGGGAAGAATCTTCCAAATCATTCATGTTGTTAGCAGAATTCATTTTGTTACAGACTGGGGTCCCCATTTACTTGCTGGCCGTCAGCTAAGGACTACTCCAGTTCATGGAGGCTACCTAGAGTTCGTTGCCACATGGTCTCCCCTATAGGTCTTCTCAAAAACATGGCAGCATACTTTTGCAAAACCAATAAGGGAGTCTCTTGCTCCAGTCTGTTTAAATAGGGTCTTACACAACATAATCTAATCATGAAAGTGACCACCCTATCATCTTTGCTATTTAGCATAATCAAGTCAAGGGAATGACATTTGCCATATTCCATTGGTTAAAAGCAAACCATAGGTTCTGCTCACACTGGAGGGAAAATGATTACACAAAGGCAAGGACACGAAGAAGTGTAATACATTGGGAGTCACCATAAAGCCCATCCAACCATTTGGAAAACATGTTGATTGTATCCATAAAAGCTGAACCCATACCCTTTGACCCATCATTTCTATTACTGGATATGTAACAAACAGAAATGTACACAAAAAAACATGTGCAAGGGTATTCAAAGATAAGAAACAACCCAAAGGTCCATCAAACAGAATAGACAGATTGGTACATTTACATAAATGCTATACAGCAATGAAAATGAACAAAACAACACAGATAAATCTCACAGCCTTTTCATATTAAGATAAGCCATACACAAGAGAAAATAAGACTATATGGTTCCATTTTTTTGAAGTTAAAAAAAATTAAACAACTATATTTAGGGATGCAAGCCTGGGTGGTGAAACAATAGAAGCAAGAAAGAATAGTCTTATTTACCTCAGGGGTATAAAAGTCAGATAAATGGCTACCATCAGGGATGTTAGTGATTAAGAGTGGGTCTCAGGAGACTCCTGGAGTATTTTCTATTTACTGTGGTTTGACCTATTGGTGTTTATGCAAGTGTTTTCTTTGCTCTAGAACAGTGAACTATAACTTGGTGCAATATTCAATAAATATGTACTCTACATTTCATAAGGTTAAAAAGGCATACAAACACCATACTATAGTGAAAGTATTTTTAAATGCCCAAAACTTGAACATAAGCTCCATTAGAATAGTACTTTTCTGTTTTGATCACTACAGTATTCTCTTCACCTAGAACAATGTTTGTTATAATACACACTACTGAATAAATGAATGAATCAAAGAATACATTAATCCAGTATGTGTGCTCTAGCCCAGTCTACCATTTTGCCACTCTGAACAGGTTTTACCTCTTTATGTATCTCATCCTCATTTGTAAAATGAGACAAGTATCTGTTCTACAAATTTTGCCACACTATTGATAACTGTTTAAATGAGATATTTAAATCTTACATGACACCTTTTTAAAATGAAAAAAAAAATTATTTTGGCAGGATTAACAAAGCAACCCCTCAGTTAATAAGAACAGTCAAAGAATGAGGAAAATCTTCCTTGTTTAATAGTGTACTTTATAACTGAGTAATACTGGAATATAGATTAGACATTTTAGAAGAACATGCAGAACAGAATTTTTTTTTATGATCAAGAATGGCAAAGTGCCTTAGGTTGTTATATTAATTTTCTATTGCTGCACAGCAAACTACCACAAACTGGCAGCATAAAACAACACAAATGTATAGCTCACAGTCCTATAGATCAGAAGTCTGGACTGGCATGGCTGGGTTCTCTGTGTTGAGCTTACGAGGTTAAAATCAAAGTGAGTCAGGCTAAGTTTTTGTCTGGAAGTTTTGTGGAAAAATCTATTGTTCACTCTCACTGTTGACAGAACTTAATTCCTTGCTTTTGTAGGACTGAGGTCTCCAATTCCTCGTTGGCTATTAGTGGGAGCCACTCTCAGCTCCTAGAGGCTGCCCACATTTCTTGCCATATGGCCCCTCCATCTTCACATCAGTAATGAGGCACCAAATTCCTCTCATGCTTTGAATCCTAGAATTCCTCTTCTGCCACTAGCCAAGAAAAAACTCTCTTTTCATAAATGCCTCATGTAATTAGGTCAGGCCCCTGGAAAAATCTCCTTATCTTAAAATCAGATGTCCATGTAATATAACATAAGCATGCAGTAAAATTCATCACACTCACCATACCGAGGATTATGTAAGGCATGAATAGCAGGGGACTGGGAAACCTTAGAAGCTTGCCTACCCCAGGTGTTCTAAAAAATTATTGGGTCACATGGAAGCTGTGGAAAACTCTGAGCACTCTCTAAGATGTTTAATACTACTTTTAAAAGGAAAAGCAATGGTACCAACTTAATTATTTGTCTTTTTGGTAGCTTGAGGTAGTGTAACATTCCTTTTCAGTATTCCGGAAAGTATACTCTAGAGAGCTAAAATTCTGTGGTTTTTGTTGCATTAATTTCTCCTAAGAAAGTAAAATTAGGTTTTTTTATTCTTTATCACATAACATTTGAACCATCGTTTTTCATTTCCTTTTGCATCAGCCAGGAGAATCTTCAAGACCTGCCCATATAAGGGCTCTTTAAGTACACTGAATATAACTCATCTTTAAACATAGATATTTTTATTACAGCAATCAGTACCATGTTGCCCTCTCTTTTCTTCATTTTCTGAAAGACATTTGTTATTAGTAATAGGTCCTTGGGAAGCAAGTGTTCCCACCAGGCTGTTCTGTCCATAGAAATCTGAGTAGCAGCCTAATTTCCCACACAGCCCTATTCAAGGTTATTCACCTGACAGTTACTGAGTGTTTCTCCATACATTGGTATGAGCCTCAGCACTGGAGATTCAAAGATAAATAAAACTAGTCCCTGTGTTAAAAAATATTTATATATCTCCAACCTTAGAATGTCTCATCAACGTTCTTTTCATTTTTATTTTCTAATTTATTTTCCTTATTGGTCAAACTATTTGCTTTTCTCTCAGGTCTACTTGTATCTCACTGAATGTGCTATCCTCTAATTTATTCCCCTGTAGGGTAAATTTGGTTTTAAGCCAATGATCAATTTACCAATTTCTCCCAATCTGCATTGCATGTGGTCCTATAGCACAGGTTGCAAAAATAAATTAACACCACTATTATTTTCCAAAATATTAATAAGTACCTAATTGTTTAATATGTGGTGATATGCTTTAGCTTATGACTTTTAAGTCTTGGTTCACCCCAAAATTCATTGAATTCTTGAAATTAGATCAGAAAACATCTAAAAAGGGAGGGAGAACTTCTATAATCATGTTAATTTTTTACAAAGAAATGTGAAATTGGAGACCTCTTTGAAAAAGAGATTATAATAAGGTGAGGATTATTTCATATCTATTGTGTGTATTTATGTTTTTGTATGATTTTTAAAAAAAAGACAACATTCTCTCCATATCCATCAGAAATGTCTAGATAAGCGGTACATTAAGGATTCACTAAAAACTAAGAATGACATCGTACAGGAAGTAAACTGGAATCCATTTAACAGTGGGTCATCACCACAACTGGAATCACAATGCAGATACAGCTAACCTTAATTTATTCTACTCACTGAATCGGGGCAGTAAGCTGTGGGTTTTGCCACTTGGTAAGTCAAGAAAAATAAAGACTGGTAGGAGAGATCTTTTCCCGCAGAGAGCAGCTTGCCTAAGGTGTTCACACATCCACCCACTGAAATTTAATCATTAATGTAGCACATTGCCAAAGAGATGAAAGGCAGCAAAGTGGCATGGGTTAGTTACATTTCAGGAGAAAAACCAACATAACAAAGTCCTGTCAGAATAAGAGATGGAAACCCAAGGATAATGGATTTTGTTTTGCACAAAAGAAATGTTTCCATTGACCAACTTATACTTATTTATTCATTTTTTCATCTTCTCCACTAGCACCACACCAATAGTACTGATGCAGTACATTTTTAAAATGAAGGATGATCAAAACGGCAAAGTCTAACATAATTGCTGGAAGGAAGCTAAGGATTGATTTTGCAAGGCTGTTCTAATATTTTGTTTTTTTAAATATATAGGAAAATAATGTTACTGGCAAGATGAGTACAAAGGCCTGCGGACACAATCTGAAGAAGGGTCAAGCACTAGTGAAAGTGCTAGACCATCAAAAGCAGATTCACACATGCAAGTACCTATGAGGCCACTCAGGTAGCATAAGTAATGAAGCTGGTCTAACATAAAACACAGGGAGTTGTGCCATATCAGAAAGCACCTGCTCTGCCTATATATGCAGCACTACTGTATTCCATCAAGTCATTGTTATACAGAAAGTGAGGAAAGAGGTACCAGATTTTCTAATTTTTCAAGAGAATCTGAATATCAGCATTCTTAGGTTAATGCTCTCAATTTTTACCAAACTGAAAAAAAAGGACAAATGAAAACTACATACCAGCCATTTTGAGCTCAAAAATCGTTATATGTGACCTCTGTTCTAGAAAGAAAAAAATTACATGATATAAGGAAAGATTTGCTCTGAAATTCAGCTTGTATTTGCAAAAATATGTCAAAGCTCTGGAAACACCATTATTTTTCATCATTAGCTCTAGGACATGATTCAATTTAGCTTACCCTTTTGGTTAATGTTGAAGAAAAAATGCACAAAATTGCCCTGTGAGAGCATTGTTTGTCAACAGAAAGGACCTAAAGGTCACCAGGACATGGGGTCAACTTGGATATTGGTCTCAATGTCCAAGCCCCTGGAGCAAAACCAGGCATTATAAATTAGAAACTTCTTAGAAAAGGCCATTGTTTAATTTCCTAATCTTGGTACACATAGCCTTAAGAGGGGGAGGAATGTGATTTTAATCTCTTTTCCTATGTAAATGTCATTCAAATCTATCAGCATATTTGAAGGGTATGTTTATGTTACTTCCAGTCCTTTTATGACCTGAAATGTCAACACATAGTCAATAGCTCATTTCCTGTTGATCTTTTAGAACTAATTTTTTTTTAATGAAACCAATTTTTTTTTTAATTGAAGTATGGTCAACATACACAAAGATTCATTTTTTAAACTCTCCTGCTCCCTATTAATACAAATGCTGCCTTGGGCTCTGCATACACCTCCAAGTCAATTGGATGACCTTCCCCATCACCCACTCACCTTGCATCTGCTTGACCTGGTTGTTTCTCAGGCTTCAAAATGGATGCAGGCTGGGACTAAGCTCTCCTTAACAGAGGTCCTCCCTTATCCTCCAGAGTTCCCTTTCTTCAGTCCATCACAGAGCAATTTACTCAACATCAGCTCAACACAACTGATTTGCAGTGAACTTTGCCTCAGTTTTTAAGTGAATTTTTCCTTTGTCCGTGAAGCCAAGTAATACCAGTGTCACAGATAAAACTTGCTAAGTAGTTTTGACCTCAATAGTTGACCTGAATTTCAAATCCTTATGGACAAGATTCTTTCAGCACTAGTTAAATTTGATCTGGACTTTGTCATTTTGGAAAATTTTCTCAAGTTCATATTGCTTTATCAAATGAGACACTAACCACTTTCTATTTTTTGGTAAACTCTCTCTCTTTCTAATAGTACAGCTCCAAAAGAAGATTTCAAATAGTGCTTTTCACTGCATTCTGAGTAAAGATTTGTAAGATATGAAATATTAAAAGGTGTAGTCAGAACAAAGAAAGTACAAGAGATAAAGAAAAATGCTCTCCACTGAAGCTCACCAAACACTTAGTTGTACATACTTCCTTCCAAAAATCAAGTTTGCAGCTGTCCCTCAACATCAAGAACTGTATCCAGCTCAGCAGATTGCAATGGACTTTCCATATGCATTACTGACTTCCTTCTTTAAGAGTTGTGAGTAAAGTCTCTCAAATTTTCAATTCCAGAAACTCCTCTTTGGTGTGTATGAAGAGTAATAGCAGATATACACATAATATAAATGGCAAAGTGGGTGAGAATCATTCACTACAAAGCTATCATCATTTTTAGACAGTACAAAATGTAAGTATTACATATACTATACATAAATAGAGTTTTATATATATGGATGGTATATGTGAGTATGGGGGATTGAAGGAGAGGAATATTACAGGAATGTATGAGAAAAAAAAGAGATTCCAAGGAGAACAGTTTTAGGAGAGGAAAAGTGGACATAAAAATAAAAATTAAGGGGCGCCTGGGTGGCTCAGTGTGTTAAAGCCTCTGCCTTCGGCCCGGGTCATGATCCTGGAGTCCTGGGACTGAGCCCCCCGTCAGGCTCTCTGCTCTGCGGAGAGCCTGCTTCCTCCTCTCTCTGCCTGCCTCTCTGCCTACTTGTGATCTCTGTCTGTCAAATAAATAAATAAATAAAATCTTTAAAAAATAAAAATAAATAAATAAATAAAAATTAAAATTAAAATGTGAACTTTTCAAAAAGAATCTTGCAAGTTTGAGATAGCCAAGATTTTGTGGAATACTGGATGTGCAAGATTAATGGCTTTGAGAGAGAGAGGGAGAGAAAAAATGAGGCCAGCATCAACTCCCAGAACGTAGGAAGAGGAAGATCTCATCATACCGAACCATATTGGGACTGCAGGATCAAGAAGGTATCATGAGGAGAAATTCTGTCATTTGTAACAAGCCTAACACTGCTCACTCATTACAGAGTTCACTTATATTATTGAGTGGGAAGGAGGAAATGGGAGTTTTCCTTCTCCATACAATGTTCTTAAGCTAATTTTTAAATATTCTGTGGGTTATATTTTTAATTAGTCTGTGCCTAGAGCATCTGTCAAAGCCTGTAGGGTCCTTGTTTCTTCCAAACAAATTGAAAATTTAGATAAGGAAGGAATGTAAATAAAATAAATATCATAGTTATTACCTAAAAAGATTGAGTTAAAGGACATTGTGAGAACCGTAACAACCCTTCTAACTAAATCCAAGATTTTATCACCTTATTACAGGCAATACTAAGTAACAGAAGCTCTCCTCATTCTGCTTCCTGAGCCAGCCTGCTCCCAACAGGAAAAAGGGCAGGGCGGGGGGTGTGTGTGGAGCAGAACAGAGATAAACATAGCAAGTGCATTTCTTCCAAATTCTTCAACCACAGAATTGACCCTTATTTGCCAGGAGCAGAGTGAGTAAAGAGGGTAGAGATGCTAGGATGCTCTCATACCATGGACCTATATGAGAGAGAATGGTGTAGGGAAGTCACATTCCTACCTAACAGTATTTGCAAGAATATGTTTCTTATAAATAACTCCCACTCATTTTTTTGTAATAGACATTCTCACATATCACAAATAATAGAATAATAGAATTTTAGCAAGATTCTTCATCCAGGCCTTTAGTCCAGTAAATAGAAGAAAAGAAATTATACCTAGAAAGAAAAGATGAGTTCTAGGCTAGATACAAGATCTTAAGGAAATTAAACCTGTCTTTGGATGAACTAAATATTATCAGTTTCTTAATTTCCACTAATTCTCCCTAAAATTATTAATTTTAGAACTTATTTCAAGGAGAATCACCATTTTACTATGTCATAACACCAACTAATGGCCATTGGATCTGGTAAGCAAAAAATACTGATAGGAGTACTCTGCCTTGACTTTTCCATAATAAAGTCAGTAAGTTGTGATTTTTAAGAACATAAGGAATCAACTTTGAGCAGAAAAAAGAGCGCTGAGTAGCCACAAAGTGTCTTTTTATTCAAACCTCTAAACTGTCACTTCCTTGCAGCATGGCCTTGGATACATCTGGGTCATTTTTCTTATCTCTAAAATATAGAGTATAGTAGTTGGACAAAGCAATTTCTGGGGGCTCTTTTATATCTAAAGTTTCATATTGTTACTCCTAATCATTTCTAATGTTATTAATATTCCCAAATATATATGAACCAAATTGGAACCATTTTGAAATATTTTCACATTTGATTCTCCATTTATCAATATTTTCCCAGATTCCTGTACTAGCTCCTATATAAGATATAATTTATATAGCCTGTACTACATATATATACTATACCCTGTATGAAATACCAACACAGATGATCAGTTTGGGGGGTAATCATCTCTTAATGGTTTTTCCCAATAAGAAGGACTTAACTTTTTTTCAACACACACTTATGAAAAACTGTACTCTTCCTTAACCATAGCCCTATTTACATAAAAAGAAAAGTCAATGTTAAAAATGTGCACCAAAATAAATATAAGCCTTCACCAAGCCATTGTACAAGAAATTACTTGTGAGTGATCAATAGAAATGTGTTGTCAACACATAAGCTAATTGTTAAAACTGAATAAGCAGTTAAAAAGAACTAGGAATTAAATAAATATGAACAAGAATATTAAATTATCCTTGTTACACTGCAAGAAGGCTTGGCTAGAAGGATTTACCTTCTCCAAATATTTGGAGAGCATAAGCTGATTAAAAGGAATACAAAATGCAAAGCTAAACAAACAGCAAAACAAGAAAGTACATGATATATAATATTGGAAGTTTTGGAACCACAACATTTGGAAATTTCCATATGTTCTATTAGTATTTCTCCTAGCAATATTCAGAAAACATAGACACGGGCTTCTCAAATAAAGCACTACTGATAATAAAAATAACTTCTCTTTTCTATTTCTGTAAAGGAAGTCACCTATTTTCAAATGTTCTCATTGCAAAACTTCAGTGGACTGACTCCCAGAACACTCAACTTTCTCACCACAAAGATTTCTCTGACTGGGGCTATTATCAGTGTGTATATTGTACTTAGATGTTCTGAGCACTATAGTAATCAAATAAGTGGAACTATTCTGTTTCGATTTTCTTTTTCTCACATCATATGAATCACATCAAGCAAATATTTGTACTTCTCATCTATAAAATTAAGATTTTTGTACTGAGACATTCACTTGATAGAAACATACAGTTTATGACTTTGGAATTATTGCAGGAAAAGAAAAAAATCTTGCTAATTAGCCTGGGCCCTGATGACCACAAATTATTCTGGGCCTTAATGTGGGTAGATAGATCATCTTTACAATTATAGCACATCTTGTGGTAACTCACTTGGCTAGGCCACTACAGTTCACCAATCTCAGACATCTTCACATAGAGACACTGGTAAGTATGAGAAGAGCTGATCAAGTATTCACTGCCTGGAAGATCAATTGACTCTATCTGCAGTGCTGAGTAAGCCCATTTAATCTTCCTCCCTCAACACTACGCTCAGCACCAGAAATTGAATGGAGAAGCTTATTAATGAGCACCCAGTTCTTTCAAGTGATTGAAGCCAGGGTGGTGACTGAAGGAGGTTAAGCTGGTGCAACTTCGTAAAGAATACTGATGATCATGGAAGACTCGGGTGACCCTTTCCCTTATCACACAAAAATTCTTCTCTCTGCTCCTAATACTACTCAGAGTACAGACTCTAGAGTAAGCATAATGACATATATACAAAGAACAGTTGCTTTAATAAGCTAATTAGTACACTTTGGCAATTAATATTATATGTAATGGTGTAAATGTCCAAAACTGTAATACTTTTTTCATAGTTTAACAGACCCTTAATGAAGACAAGATAAGCTGGAGATCTTACACTGGAGTATTAATTAAATTTAAATTAGGAAAAAGCAAAGTTAGCCTCTTAATTGCTTTGGCCAATTCATAGAAAATGCTGCTGAAGTCATCCTGAATTTATTATAATGAAACAGGACTGGACAAGTCAGCGTGCTTGTCATCCCTGTAAGTAGAAATAGTACCATACACCCCTGTCATAATACAGTAAAGGAGATAGAGTCATGGCACACTACCTGGAAGAATAAATTTTTTTCCAAAATCTCCATTCTTCACTTAAAGACTTTATTCCAAACTTGTGATTTGAACAGTTTAGTGGATTTTATAAAACTAACACTGAAATAGAATAAATGATTCAATTCTTCTTTGGGCTACTTTTCAATATAAAAACATGCCCTTCTATAGCTCAGTCTTAACCTCAAGATACTGGCAAATTAAATAAAATAGTATGTTTAATCCTTTGGTCAATTTGGATTAATTAAATATAACTTATATGCCAAATATAACATGAATTCCCCATATACCTCAAACTCTCAATGGCTCACAACAACAAAAGCTTTGTCTTATTGTGCTTTTTTTCTCATTCATGCCACATGCCCATTTGGTTGTGCTCAATGTTATCTTTTCAACAGTATTCAGGCTGACAGAGTATCTAGGAGCCTATCTAGGATGTTGAACATCTCATCGTGAAGCATACTCTGGCATAACATTTCTCCTTAAAAGACAAACATCACTTTTGCTCACATTTTCTTGGTTAAACAAAACAAGTCATATTGCCAAGTCTAACAGCAATAAGATTCTGATATAGAATTCTTCCACAGGGAGATACAAGAAGGGTCACAGCAAGGAGGCAGAAGAAAAAATTAAACCATATAATAATACATAACATCTGCTCTTTTACTTGCAAGTATTTAACATCCCCTTTCCAAATATAAACTATAATAATTCCCATCCTGGCTGCACAAGGAAGCAATCCAAAAGTCCCATCATCCCCTCAAGATATAAGGCTTGCACTCTTGAGAGTTTCAACTCTAGATTCATAGGTGGTCCCTCTTGATGCAAAGAACTAGAACTGAAAAACCAAATTATCAGTCTTCCCTACCCTCTATCATAAAAAGTACACCCATTCAGAAACAGGAAGAATGGCAAATATAAGCAGCCAGTTATCCATAGTAATTCTAAAATCCTGCTGGCAGGCATTGTAAGGACCCTACCCAGGAGGAAAGTATTATGAACTGGATGTTTGTGTCCCTTCAAAATTTGTATGAATGTTGAATTTCATTGAAGCCCTAATCCCCTAGTGTGGCTATATTTGGAGATGGGGCCTCCACAGAAGTATATAAAGTTTAATGGGAGAATAAAGTTGGAGCCTATATCCGTTAGTATTAGTGTCCTTATAAGAAGAGACACCAGAGGGCTTGTGCTTGTTTTCTACCTTACCTACAAAGAAAAACCATGTGAGTACACAGTGAAGTCACCTGTCTGTAAGCTAGGAAGAGTCCTCATGGGAAACTGACCATGCTGGCACCCTGATCTCAGACTTCCAGACTCCAAAACTGTGAGAAAATAAATTTCTGTTGTTTGAGCCATCTGGTCTGCAGTATCTTGTTCATAAGGTCTGTAGTATTCTGTTTCGGCAGCTCTAGACCAATACAATACATAATGTTTCTTGATTAAGCTGGAGGAGTAGCTTTCTATTCCATTGTTACCACTGGCGTTTGGCCAACCCTCTGGAAGGTCTTTTTCCATTATCCCCCTTGACCTCTGTAGAAGAGAACTAGAGCAAATGAACTTTCTGGAATCAGAAAATTTCTCATCCTATTTTCTGCTCACAAAGAATTGGAAACCTAAGGGTCACAGTAAGTTCTAAAAATTGAATCTTTGTTAGTTAAGGATACTGAAATTTAGGGTCACACTAATCTATAAAAAAAAAAAAAATAGTTTCTTGTTTATTTGACTAAATCAGCACCATGTGCCAAGAACCACAATAGTAATTCTTTTTAGAACATGCCTCCATTCCAGACTAAGCTTATCAGGCTTCTATGGGAGAGCTGTGATCTTAATTTCTTCTCCCTGGGAAATTTTATCTAGTTGAAAGAACTTAGTGGGTATCACTTTAGTCAACTTGAAGATTTTAACAATGGGATTTATGACCACACCCTTGCTTTTGTTTAAAATGTTTTGTCTACTTGAATTAGCCTGTGTTGCTAATTAAAGGCCTTCTGTTGCAGGAGGCTTTGGCAGTTTTATCTTTTTTTTTTTTTTTAAGATTTTATTTATTTATTTGTCAGAGAGAGAGCGGGAGCCAGCACAGGCAGACAGAGTGGCAGGCAGAGGCAGAGGGAGAAGCAGGCTCCCTGCTGAGCAAGGAGCCTGATGTGGGACTCCATCCCAGGACCCTGGGATCATGACCTCAGCCGAAGGCAGCCGCTTAACCAACTGAGCCACCCATGCGTCCCGGCAGTTTTATCTTTCAACAATTGTACCTGTTTAATACTATGCGTGGGCAACACTTGGCTGTGTTCAGCAATTATGACAAAAAAGAGATGAGCTCAAAGAAAAAAGTAGCAAGAAGAAGTGAAAAGGAATAGAGTCAAGGAAAAGAAACCAACAGCTTCTACTTATAACAAAGCATATCAGTTCTGCTCACATTTTATTGATTAAAGCAATACATATGCTCACTATTATATCAGTGGAAAAGAGAAGTATTAATCCTTCCATAGGGACAAATTATTCTTAACAATAATTTAGTCTGTCACAAAGTTTCATAATATTTATATAAAATTTTCATCAGGTTCATATATCAGTCCTGTGAAATGGGTATAAAAAAAGCAGATGTATTATTAGCTTCATTCTCCATAGTATGAAATGAAAGTTCAGGGAAACTTCAATCATAACCAAAGATCACAGAGCTAATAAAACAGAAGAAGTCAACTTGGAACCCCAGATTCCTGACTTTTACTACAATATTCTTTCTACTACTCTTAGCTAGTATTCATGAAATAAAAAAAATAGACAATGAGGATACATGAACACAACTGCTCCAGGTGACAAGTGTTTGGGTCCAAAGAGCTCTGGGTGCCAGGTCCAGCTCTCTTATTATTACTAGCAGTGTGAACTTCAGCAAGTTACTTAACCTCACTGAGATTCCATTTCCTTATTGGTTAAACAGAAATAGTTTTATTTAAAAGTGTTTGAGGTAGACTCTCTTATATTAATTTAATGCATATATTTGATACTGTATTAAAAACTGGATCCCAAATGTAAAAAGAAAGACTAGAAAGCAAGATAAAAGTACAAAACAAGCCTATTTGCCTGGTTTTCCCCTCTCAGTTACATCCCTATTACTCTTTATAAAAAGTGATCCTTTTTTAAAGATGTACACATAAACGATGCACTTGAATAATTTATGCAATTAATACGAAGCATCAAAAGCAGCCATTTAAAATTCTTAGCTTTGGGGCACCTGGGTGACTCCATTGGTTAAGCATCTGCCTTTGGCTCAAGGATCCTTCCAGGATCCTGGAATCGTTCCCCATGTCAGGCACCTGCTCAGCAGGGAGTCTGTTTCTCCCTCTCCCTCTGCCTGCCACTCCCCCTGCTTGTGCGCTCCCTCCCTCTCACTTTCTCTCTCTCTCTGTCAAATAAATAAATAAAATCTCCAAAAAAAATAAATAAATAAAATTCTTAGCCTTTTCCATAAGCAACAAAAACTCAGGACTTAGGTAATACCAAAGATTGAAAAATGGCAATATTAGATGTATATTTGATTTCATGTCAAATATATTTTTGTTTGGTAATAAATACACTGTTTTATAGCAGGAATGATATGGTTATCCTCATTTTCCAGATAAAGTAAACTTTGTTCCAATTAAATTGCTTATGTTTTAAGATCTTGGACTTAGAAATAATTGTGACAAAAAACTCAAAAATTCTTTTTCTAGGTAATCATATTCTCATGGTCTTAGATATAGATGATGTGAAAAATTTTACTCACAGTGCCATTTCTCATCAATTCTTCCCATGCACATACATATCATAATATCAGTCTCACATAAAGCAGAGCAAGTGTCTCTTTTTACTACCTCAATGCCTACTATTAAATCATTGAAATGTTAATACACAAGGTTTTAAATCTCAAGCACATTACTTTTACTAGATTCATAAAGTTCAATGTGATTTCTTAAATATAACATGCAAACAAAATATTCCATTATTCCGAAGATAGCCAAGTTTGAACACTCAGAAAATAATGTGTCTGGTGGAAATTTTAACAACTATCAAATGACAATGACTATTGAGTTTGGACATTTGTGCTCTGATCCAACTGCAATAACACAACAAGAAACATATACGCAGCCATGTAAAGGGAATTGTTCAGAAAAAAAAAAAAAAACTAAGTAACAGGCAAATCTTAAATACAAGCTATTTTCAAAGCTGCAAAAATCTCCACCCTTAAGGCAGAATGAAACAGGAATCACTAAGTGAATCATGTCAGGATCAGCATCAATGTCATCAGATGACAGAGGACTTTCCCTCTGTTACCCACAAAGGGAAATTCACTCCTTCAAAAGGGGAGGAATCCACACAAATTATGGTAAGAATAAGTAATGACAGTTACATTACCAAAGAACATTGGCAAACAGAAAATGTTCCTAAAGTGGCACTGTGTGAGACAAAAATGATAAACATTTAACATCTGCACCAAATAATGAGGAAAATGGATGTATTCTGATAGGGGACTGGAGTGGAGAGAGGGAACCCCATTCCTTTTTTTGGATTTTTTAAGTACTTGATTTTCAGTTTCAAAAAGCAAAACTTTATTCAACCTTTCAGCTAGTTGAAATATAATAATTAAAACAATAAAATATCACCTTTTATCTACTATTCCTGCAAATATTAGTTGGATTCCAGTGCTGGTGAATGTGTAAGGAAATAGAGTTCTCACACTCAGAATATAAATTGCAAGAGCTGTCTGGATGGCACGGTTTCAATGCACCCCAATAATCTAGGTATATGTTACCACAACAATTTCACATTTTGGATTTAACCTACAGGAAAAAAAAAAAAGATGTAAAGATGGCACTATGAAGTTAGTTGGAGGCATTTTTTCATCAATAAAATTGGAAGCAACCTAAAAATGTCCAATGAAGAGTTTTTAAAATAAATTAGAGTTTATCCATACAGCAGAATGTTATGCCACCATAAGAAAGGATCAGGTAACTGAGAAGTATTGATTTATCATATATTGAATGAAGATTAAAAATTCAGTATAATACAGAGGGGTACCTGGGGTGCTGGTTGGTTAACTGATCAACTCTTGACTTCAGCTCAGGTCATGAGCACAGGGTTGAAATCCAGCCCTTGCCAGGCTCCACACTCAGCAGGAGTCTGCTTGGGATTCTCTCTCTTCCTCCGCCACTCTGCACCTCATCCCCATCTTCACCCCTGCTCACACTTGCTTTCTGGCCCTGTCTCTCTAAAATAAATAAATCTTTAAATAAATGCAGTATAGTATAGAGAATCTACACATTTAAATGTGCACTGCAGAAGATTGGAAAGATAAATACTTTACTAGCAACACTTTCTCTCTAGAGTGGGATTACTGGGCCCCTGAGAATCTCTCAACTTATGCAGATGTGAATATTGGACTAAAACAACCAAAAGAAGGGCAAGGTAAGATGCACACATACTGTGGATCATTTTATTGTTATATTTTGCATAAGATACTTTTAAATGCTTTGGGTACTTTCATGGTATAATGACCTTGTTGGCAGGGAAATAACATCTAACTTCAAGACTACCCCACAAATTATCTTACATTAACACCGCCAGTTAGCTTTTGGGGCAAAAGAGAAGGAAATTACCCAAAATTGTATTATACTGTATATTAACAAATATATCCACCATGTATCTGGCAGCACTGTCTCCTATATACAGTTCTTTCCTGAATGTGGGAATGGCACTCATCCAGGCTTGGAAATACTCCTGAATACACAGACAAGTAAAAGGCTAAAAGAGGCAAACACACATTGTGCCTGGTTGATTAAAGGTACTTTTTAAGGGCACCTGGGTGGCTCAGTCAATAAATATGCCTTCAGCTCAGGTCATGATCCCAGGGTCCTGAGATCGAGTCCCACATTGGGCTCCCTGCTCTGCGGGAAGCCCACTTCTCCCTCTATCACTCTCTCTCCTTGTGTTCCCTCTCTTGCTGTGTCTCTCTCTGTCGAATAAATAAATAAAATCTTTTTTTAAAAAAAGTACTTTTTAAATTTTAGGTCACAGTTGAAACTAACAACTCCTCTCTGTGTCTCCCTGTCTCTCCACTTCTTTGTCCCCCTCTCTCTCTAACAAAAGCAATAATCTTACTGCTTGAATTTCTTTTCAGCTAACCATAGGTTATCTTTATTCTTAAATGTTAAAAATGACACCATATACATTCAAAGTTTCCTTCACCCAGCTCTAAATAAAAGGGAGAGAAAATGGACAAATTTCAAACACACACATGATAAGATCAGGCAAAAGAAGAGCAACAGACATAATGCAGAAGAGCAACATGAAGATCCCTTCATTTTTGCCAAAGATGTTTCTTCAGGCATCTCTATTTCCCACTTCTATTAACTTAATAAATGTTTTAACTATGTCATCCGCATAATGATACTGGGAGAAAGGTTCTGGCAGACCTACTCTAAGATGTTAATAGAGTGTCTCAGAAAATAAATATTATTTTGGTTTATCTCATTAATCTTGGCCAGTCCTTCCTTCCCTTCAGCCAGTCTGCTTCAGAAAGGCAAGTACTTTATCCATGTGACAGAGTTATAGGAAAATTGCCACTCAGACTTAGAAAATGAGTCTTTTCCATTTTCTGACAACCATTTATCTCCCTGCCATCAGGCAATATCTAAAATTTTTATGTGGGCTTTATCTTAAAGATAAATTCCTGCTGAATCTCAGGGGCTGTCAATATATTTTAACCTTTGAAGGAAATGCTAGCTTTCCAAAATAGCCACATTTTATTTTCCAAGGGTAATACTACCACTTAAAACAATTATCCAAAAACTTTGGCAAGCTACAATATTCTGCATTTTATAACATTACCTCATTCCTAAGTAATTCACAAAAATGTGTTTCAAATGAATTAAACATCACTGAAAATCCAACACTCAATAAAGCAGGCCAAAAAATTGCAAAATCATTAAATTTAGCTACAGATAACAAAAATCACAATTATTAACTTCAAATGTTTCCCTTCAAGTCCTACCTTCCAAATGTTCACTTTATACTTTTCTAGAAAGAAACATACCAAAATGTCTATAAACCCTTCCTACATTCCAGTTTTTCAAGTTATCATCATTTTTTCCTCCCAGTTCCTGTATGCTCTTTAGTATAATTTGCCCTAGACTTCTTAGTTCTTTCCTTGAACTGCACCCACATTTATCCGTAAAAGACATTTTTGCTATTCCAGAGGATTTTTATCACTAAACTGGTGATTCTTTTTTCAGCTTTTATTTTAATGAAACTCCACAAATTGCTTGTTACTATAGCCTATTTTATTTTCCCTACAATAACAGCTGTATCCAAAAATCCTTTTTTGTCCAAGCCTTGAATGACTAGGTTTCCCCTTCATTTGGAAGGTTTTGTGCCAATCAGTCCCACAACTCATATCAACTTGAACAAGGTTGTTACATAAAAAATTTCATATGAGATCCACGTGACAAGCTCTTCTTTTTTCCTATAGCATCTGTGCTCTATGTCTCATGGATCTTCCAGGTCCACTCTCTTCCTTCCACCCTGCTCTGTGCAATGGGAAGCTGATCATTGCCCTCTGGCTTCTAGTTGGGGGTCACCCAAAGAGAAGCATCAGCAGGAACTTGAAGAACAGGAGGGAGGTAAAGTTGATATCATTATTCTTGCTCCATCACCTGATCTCCATCTCCTGATCTGTGTATTGGTTGCCCCTGCCAGGGAATATTTTCCATAAGGCTATCCTTTCCCAAATACCCCTCGGTCACTTCAGATCTAGGGATGGAAACAGCTCCTTGCTTTGCTAACCCAGGGGTGCTAAACTGCCTCTTGTTAGTTTCACTAAGCATGATGCACAGTTTAGTAAGTGATCCCCTTATTTAAACTTCCCTCAATCTACCCAAAGAGAATGTGCTTCTAAATGCTTTAACTTCTTATAGACCTTTGAAAATACTCTGAATTTCAAATTCATAAACTTTTAGTTTGTGAGTGGAGGTAATTTCATTCAAGCTATTGGTCTTTTTAAACTTTGTGTATTTGCTTATAATTTTCTGCTTCAAAATCTGCACAATTACTGCAGAAAATCTGAAAATGACAAAGAAAATTGTGTATAAAGCCAACACAAGGAAGTAGCACAGTAAATATTCTGACAAATTTCTCTATGAAATCTTCCAAAAGTACATCTCCTACACTTTTCTTCAACACATTATCATAAGCAATTCCTCACATCATGTAAGACTCTTTATAAAAATATTTAGTGGCTGCATACCGTTTTTTCATGAAATATAATTTACTGAACTAGTCCCCTCATGTTAGATACCTAAATTGTTTCTAATTTTTCCATTTTTAATAACACTCCTATAAACATCATTGTGCATAAAACTGTCTATACTGCACACTATTTCTTCTGGATTGATTCTTAGCAATGGAATGGATGATTCAATAGTTATAAATATTTTAGGTTTTTTTTTTTAAGATTTTATTTATTTATTAGTCAGAGAGAGAGAGAGAGAGAGAGCACAGGCAGACAGAGAGGCAGGCAGAGGCAGAGGGAGGAGCAGGCTCCCCGCCGAACAAGGAGCCCGATGTGGGACTCGATCCCAGGATGCTGGGATCATGACCTGAGCCGAAGGCAGCCGCTCAACCAACTGAGCCACCCAGGCGTCCCATAGAATTAATATTTTAGTTTTTTGATACACATTATTAAATTCCCTTCTAGAAGGTTTCCACTCCCATAAGTATAAATGCATGACTCACTGACCTACTTAGCATTCGGTGTTATCAGTTGTCAAATCTTTAATATTATATGATAGCCCAAAATCGTTTCTAATCATTCTTTTAATTTGCATTTCTTTAACTTCTAATGAGGTTGAAAATTTTATTTTCTCTTTTATTAATTTTCAGTTCATGAACCGTTGGTAATCTTATTGTCCATCTAAGTTATATATGCTATTCTGAGGTTGTAAATTCTGCTTTTACCATATTTCTTGCAAATCTTTCTCCCAACTTGATGCTTACCTTTATGTTTAAATTGTTTTGTCTTGAAGAACCAAGGCTGTTTGAACTTGTTTTTCAAGTCAATTGCATTTTTTAAAAATTTCTTCTAGTGCTCTTAAGGTAATTGGTCTTTCCAAATCCACACACAAGGTAAATATTAATCTCTTCCAGTGTTTGATGGCTTGATTTTTTTTTTTATGTTTAGCTCTATCTGATATTTTGGTAGATGATAAAGTAAGGCTCTAAACCAATTTTTCTATTCCTTTCTTTTCTTATTTTTTCTTTCTTTTTTTTTTAATAGCAAACTGTCCCAGCATCATTGATTTTGATATTTTGTGTTTTATATCCCTTTTATTTACTGAGACTGGCTATTATTTCCCTTTATCTCACTTTCTCAATTCTTGTAACAATATTAATTTATCCCTTTTAACACATTTTACTATCGAGTAATACTAAACAGAACTAGTCTTTTCTTTTTGTTTTGATCATCTTCAATTGAATTGAACATTTATTTTTTATTGCTTCATAAGGCCAGAAAGTCTGGTTTGTACTAAGAAGTATACAAAAATAAATTTAACATGATCTCAAGTAGTTTAAAAAATGGTTGGGAAGAAAGGACATGAATACAAATAACTATATTACAAGTAAAAGAAGGTGGTATCAGAAAGTTATTGGGTTCCATGAAAGAACCAAGAAGAAAAATGATAGACTAGAATCAGCAGGAAATCCTTTACTCGAAAATCGCATTTGATCTAGGCCTTGAAAAAGAACTAGGATTTCAGCAGGCAAAAAGTGGTAAAGAAGAGCATGTCCATCAGAGGAACCAAGATAAGTAAGACCATTAGGCTGAGAGAAGGGAAGATTCATTTGGGAAAGAGTAAATATTTCAGTATGACAAGCACATATGGTGCTCAAGGGAGGAGACAGAGGGAATCATAGTAGTTTGAAGCAGGGGTCTGGAAGGATCAATGCTATATATCAGGTAAATTACCACATCAGGTCCCTAAAGCACCCAAATCTATCTGTTAATACAAAACCTACTATGTTTCAACAACAGTTTATCTCCAGAAGAACTTTCCTTTTTCACTAGTTTTTAAACATGAGAAAGCAGAATTTGCTACTACCCTCAACCAAAACTAACACCACCAGCAATCATCATTACATTTGGCCTCAGTAATGATATCTCCAAACAGTACATATCAAGACTGACTTTCCCCCCTTTACCTGTGGCCTTAAAAGGCTTGCTTTAATTCATCTGGACAATTGTCATTCATTGAGTTTCTTTCCGTTTTCTTTTTTTTCCATTTTTAAAAATTCTGTACCCTTGAAATGATTCCAATAACATCTGCTTTTCTGTTAATCGGTTTTTCAACAGAAGACATTTCTGTATGTCACGCTTTAATGATGGTGGTTAGCCAAACTTCACAGGCAGACATTTATCTGAGCCCTATATGTAACAAGCCATTAACTGTTGCTTGATACCTCGGAATCTCTACTGGTCAATATAGGCTACACTCTGTTAAAATACAAACAAAGCACCAAATATCATCAACTACAATATATTTCTCACTCAAGCATAGCATGGCAGCAGTCTGGCTGCCTTCCTCCAATGTGTAGCGATTCCAACTGCAACATTTGGCCTCCAAGCTTGCAGGGGACATAGGAGAGAAAGCTGAGGGTCAAGAAAAACATTTTAAGGTCCAGGCCTGAAAGTAGCTCATATCATTTCTGTCTTCATCTCACTGGCCAAAACTCACTGGTATCACCCCAACATAACTGCTAGGTGTCCCCAGAAAAAGAGAATGGTGTGATGAAACACAGTACGTATCTGCTCCATATAGTTAATCCCATCCAGACTGACTTAAATTCAATTTAATACTTATATTTTCTAATCTAAAAACCACACCAGAATATCCCTCTTACTAGGACATTTAATACAGAACAAAGATTCCTACGTCCTAAAGTCATACATTTTCCTAGAGGGAATGCACAGAATTTGTACAATTATTCCATTAAATGGTCTAAATCCTTTTTCTTCTAATGCAGTCATCAAAATACACCACTTCTTTGCAAGCTAACATTCATATCAAACTCTAGAAATTTGAACCCTGAAGAATATATTCCCTGAGTTCATCATAACTGTTCCTAATCAGGGTTTTCTTATACATTTCTCTCTTCCTGGAGAGTTACCTTTACATAAATGTAAAACATAATTTCTGGACAACTACTTCTTTCAATCAAACTTTAGATCATCTATTCTACTTTCATGGGCTTTCTATTTTTTTCTTCCATTTTGCTTTTCATGTGTTCTCAACCATTTTATTATGTAGAATAAAAAAAAATCACATAACAATCTCTGCTTTCTTTCCCTTTCCTTGGATTTCTTCTCATTGTCTTCTCTCCTTTCCTTCTCCATCTGCTCTTATTCTCTAGCTTTTTCCTTCCACTCCTCTTCTTCAAAGTTCTTGTGCACAGCTGACCTACCAAAGTTATGGAAGAGAGGCCTTCTGATGCTCTTACTGTTCCTGTTTTTATATGTTTTTTCTCTTTGCCAATGCCTTCCTGCCTCAGACACATATATTATTTGTCATTCACCTCCACTTCTTGAATTCCTACCAAATCTCACTCTACTCCTTGCTCAAATCCCAAAGCCATTTTGAAAATAGTCACCAAAACTAGTAAAACTAACAGACATCCCTGATGAGTTTGTTGGGCAGAAATTAGCCCATTTTTCCAGATAATAAAATGG
>RCUC01131255.1:0-40792 GCA_003697995.1 Taxidea taxus jeffersonii
GGGGGGGGGTGGAGAAGAAAAAAGAAAGGAAAGAAAGAAGGGAGGGAGCTTTTATAGCTAGGCCCTCATTTAGACTAATTGACTCCTCTTTGGGGGTATGTAAATTACATGGAGGTAGAAATTAAGTTAATAACGAAACTAGCTATCATTTCTTGGGAACTTTCCATGAAATGAGCATGGAACTAGATGCTTTGAAAACATGTTCCCTCCCCCCAGCTAGATTTAAGCTGTGGGACATGTTGAGTTTAGATTTAATTCAAGGTATGATAGGAAACTGTTGAAAGGTTTTAAGTGAGGAAGTAACATGATCTGATATTTTGTTTGTAATAAGAAACATTTTTTTCTTATTTTTCTCATTGTCAAATTTCTTTAAGTGGTAGCTGACTATTTAAAGCAAAACTAATAACCATGTGTTACAAGGTTACAAGGTTTATAACACGTTATAATGCACAATGGATGGGAGGGAGAAATGGAAGAATACAGTTACAAGGTTCTTACCCTAGATACGAACTCTTGCAATATTATTTGTAGTCTGAACTGTGGAAGTTAAAGATATGTATTTTCAATCCTAAAGCAACCACAGAAAATAGATAAGTAAAACAAAGGTATAGCTAATATACCCCCCCAAAAAAACAAGACATAAAATGCAATAATAAAAATCCTCGACTGATCCAAAGGAAGACAAAAAAGAGGAAAGCAGAAAAAAAGAACAAATGGGACCAATAATACAAATAGCAAGATGATTTAAGACCAAGTTGTTACTAATTATGTTAAATGTAAATGGTCTAAACATTTCAAGAAAAGGCAGATTGGACAAAATAACCTCTCTCTCTACCTGCTCTCCCTCTCTCTTTTCCCAACCCAACCCCCTTTCTCCCATCCTCCCCAATCCCCTACATCCCCTGCCCCCTGGGGATTTCCTCCTCTCTCCTACCTTCTCTCACCTTCCCCTCTCCTTCCCTTCCCTCCATTTCTCTCCAGTCACCTCTTCCCTGTCTTCACCTCAACTTTTTCCCACCGTCTCTCCCTTCACATCTTTATATGTCACCTTTTCTCTGTTTTTTCAAGCTCCCCTCTCTCTTTCTTTGAGGCCACTTAAAAGAACTCTAAGTTCTTCTCACTTTCTCACACCAAGGAATTTTAACTCTTCTTAAAAAAAATTGATAATCTAGACTAAGTTCCAGAGGCTTCACCTTCATGACCCATAAGATCCTCTCCCTTACTATCCCACCTTCCTCCTTAGCCAGACAGCCCAAACTTCCCATTGCTTTTCTTCCTATAACATCTGTACCACCAAGCAACTGTAAATGTATGGGAAAAGAAAGATGTGCCAAAGAACTGAAAATAGGCAGAAAAGTGATTATATTTTTCTTTTTTTTAAAGATTTTATTTATTTATTTGACAGAGAGAGATCACAAGTAGGCAGAGCGGCAGGCAGAGAGAGGGGGGGAGCAGGCTCCCTGATGAGCAGAGAGCCCTATGTGGGGCTCCATCCCAGGACCCTGAGATCATGACCTGAGCCAAAGGCAGAGGCTTAACCCACTGAGACACCAGGCACCCCAAAGAGATTATCTTTCTTTACCATAACCATTATAATAAGTTCACTTTTCCACATACCTTGGGAGGTCATGATATGCTGACTACTAAGTAAATAGGGAAACATCAGTATTAACCTCAACTTTCCCCACTGTATTAGTTTCTATGGGCTGTCAGCAAACTATCAAAAACTGGGTGTGTTAAACAACAGAAATTTATTCCCTCACAGTTCTGGGGGCCAGAAGTGTGAAGTCAAGCTGTCAGCAGGGCAATGCTCCTGCCCAAGACCCTAGAAGAGAATCCATCCTTTTGTTTTCCAGTTCCTGCTGGTTTCTGGTGTTCCTTGGCTCGTGGTAGCAAAGCTCAGATCTCTGATTCTCTTCACATGGTGTTCGTATGGCCTTCCTCTCTCTGTGTAGCTATCTCTGTGTCCTCTCCTCTTCACTGGGATTTAGGGTCCACCTTAAATCCAGAATATTCTATGGTGAGATCTCTAATTACATCTGCGAAGAATCTAAGTCCAAATAAAGACACATTCTGAGGTTCTGGGTGGACATCAATTTTGGGGGGATGCCACTCAACTCACTTTATCTACCATCCTGAAATTTATAATAGCCAAGGATTAACTTTAAAAGTCTATATTTTTCCTTAAATTTTTCAGCAAATCTTGTCACACTTTTCACCCATTCATTCACTCACTGAACACCCATTTATGGCACATTGACCACTGTGCTCAACACAGGAGTGTGAGTCCTTTCAATCAGCCTAAGTATTGCTGCTACTCCTGAGTTCTTCATGCTGATTTTGTATCTCTTCTTTCCAAAGGGAGTTGCCTGCCAGAAAGGGAATTTCTTCCAGGCTGGAGTTATTTTCACACTTCAGTTTTTAAATTAAAACAATAGTAAAGTGCACTGACATTTTGTTCCTAGAGCATGTGGAGTAATATTTTTATGGTTACTCTGGCAACCACAGAGGCAAGAGTGGGCAGGAGGAAAGGAGCATAAGGGCTGGCGTCAGTAACAGAGGGTGGAAGGAGCCCCTCTCTGTGGTGTGCTGGCTCAGATCCTAACAGGACAAGGCCAGAAGTCAAGCTACTTGCTGCCCAGAAAATGGGCCAGATCCCTGCCCTGAATCATCCTGTGACTGGATGGATGAATTTCTCAAGAAACCAGTGATAAACTGAGGGGTACAGGAATTAAGAACTCACAGGAATTAAGAACTCATTCTAAAAAAGATATGTTTATACAGGGCTAGACGCCAGCCCATGAAGGACAGTCATTGGTTGCACCACTACTTGTAGACAACAGGTATAGGCATTGCCAAGTCCACAGCGGCTAATGCATTTTCAAGGACAATGTATCAGATTGAGTCAAAACCTGAGCTGGGTCCTACTATCTCTAGTGTCTCTACATTTAGGAAACATGGCTCCACATTAATTAGTCAGTTTCTAGCCACTCTGCACTAAGTACATGCACAGCACTGAACCAATATTTTGGGAATAAAAAAAAAAAAAAGGCCTGTGTTACTCTGGTCAAAGATCTAATGCAAGTGATACAATAAAATCATGCTTGTGTGACTCGCACATTTTACCTTGTAAGTCTTTAAAAAAAATAAAAAGTTGCCGGAAGTAAAGAAAATCCAAAATCCTGTTGAAAGTGTTCTTGACTTCATGTGGCCCTGGATTTGAATTCCAATTTTCACTTACTCATTATATATCCTTGCAAGTTACCTAAATTTACTGTCTCCTCAGTTGCAAAAAGAAGGGGGAAACTGTTACCTCATGGGCTTGCTGTGAGGATTAAGCAAGAAAATGTCTGATGAGCACTAATAGCATGTCTTGGCCTATCAACTGATACTCAACACATGGAATTGCCACAATTGTAATCATTCATAGGTTCAGTCCCACCCTTGTCATAACTTGGGACATGCGCACAGACATGGTGGCTTACTGCTAGCAGTATGGACTGGCAGGGATAACAAGGGCTGGGACCGCTGAGAGACTATGGAAGCTAACTTCTAAGACCCAGCCTTCTGGAACAAAGAATGCACAATGATCTGATCATCAAGGTCAGGGACAGCCTATACACTCAGTCATCAGCTGGGACCTATTCAGTAAGGTTCCTGGCTCCAACCACTTAATCTGGAATTTATTGGGTCTCTATTAGTGTGCTAGATACCTTGTCAGAGAGTGGAGACCAAGGTCTGGGTGGGGTCAGTCAAAACCTACTCCACAGAATATTCCAACAATGGGAGAAAAAGTGATGAGTGCAGGAGGAGTTGCCACGCATGGACATGGCTGGTTTCTTCTAGGGACTCTGGTGTTGCTCAGGACCTACCTCACAGCCTTCATTATGAATCCTGATAGAGGGGCAGAACAATCCACGTGAGTTAGTAAGGACACAGAAGCTAGGTTGGATCTTCAAAAGAACTGTCCAGGGCCATGATGTGGAACACTGGGCAAAAGAAAAGAGGGGTGACCAGCAAAAACACGGGTGAGGAAGTCGCCCTTGGCTGTTGCTCCTGTAACTCAGAGAAATCAACTTGGATGAACAAGAAGTCATTTACCTCTCTGTTAAGATTAGTCATCAAATTAAAATTATTTTTAAGATGTGTTCTATTTATATACCAAAGAGCTAAGTATAGAACAGTGTGACTCCAGGAGTATTCAAAGATATTCCACATGCGCTATAATGAAAACATGAATTATAAAGTAAAGCCAAACCAGATTACCTCAACTTTCAGATTATCATATCTAGAAAGTAGACAATATTAACATTCAAATGTGTTTTAATCATAGAAGGAGAGAAAACTGTTTCCATTTGTCAATTTCTTAAAAACAAAAACAAGAGACACCTGGGTGGTGTAATGCAGTGGGTTAAAGCCTCTGCCTTCAGCTCAGGTCATGATCCCAGGGTCCTGGGATCGAGCCCTGCATCGGGCTCTCTGCTCAGCAGGGAACCTGCTTCCTCCTCTCTCTCTGCCTGCTTCTCTGCCTACTTGTGATCTCTGTCAAATAAATAAATAAAATCTTACAAAAAAAAACCCTCCAATTTCTGTAAGTACATGAAGTGATTTCGAATATATATAATCGCTTTTTGCAAATATGGTCAAATTGGTTATAAGAACTACTAAAGGCAAGTAGTTTCATTTAGTTTCCAGTGAGATGATATAATTCAGACTTCCCTAATAGAACTGTCTTCCACGTTGTCTGGCAAAACATAGAAAATATCATAGAGTTAGGATATAAGTGCTGTAAGTTCAAGAATAATGGGCTTGTGGAAAGAGAATTGGAATACACCCCGAGAAACTGTTTTAAAAATCATTTAAGGGGCGCTTGGGTGGCTCAGTGGGTTAAGCCTCTGCCTTTGGCTCAGGTCATGATCTCAGAGTTCTGGGATCAAGTCCTTCATCGGGCTTTCTGCTCAGTGGGGAGCCTGCTCCCCCCTCTCTCTCTCTGCCTGCCTCTCTGCCTACTTCTGATCTCTGTCTGTCAAATAAATAAGTAAAAAATCTTAAAAAAAAAAAAAAAGAAAGAAAGAAAGAGAATTGGAGACCTGAGTCCCAGGCCCCTGCCCTAGACAAGTCACTCAACAAGAAGTTGAGCAGCCCAGATCAGAATAAATAAGGATTCTGGGAGAAGACATGGTTGGTCCTTTGCCTCAAGTAATTTAGCATCTAATTGGTGTCACAAAATGGAAACCAAAGGTATGGTGCTATCTGTAAGAGAGTTTGCAAGGAGGTTCAACAGTGATGTACCATTCAGAGGAATGAGGAAAAAGGAGAGCCCGTGGGATCTGGAGACAGAAGTCAGGCTGGCCCTGCACTATTAGGGAAGCTGCAGGTAGGGAAACGGGAGAGTAGACGGCACCTTTAGTAGTAGCACCTTCTGGATTAGGCGTCCCACAAAGAAGCAAGGGTGGAAGCCAGTGTGGGGTAGGAGCCAATGGGGCTCTGGGGGGGCCCTGGGAACGGACTGTATACAGAGAACTGGTGAGTCAGACTGGAGAGTCTTGATACGGTGTGAAAGGAGTCTGCCACGTGCCCTTTCCTGCAGGGACACCGGGAAATGACACTGACATCAAGAGGTGTGATAGCAGTGTGACACTGAGTGGGGGGTGGGGGAAGCCAGTAGGAAGCGAGAGGCCTCAGCTAGGAGATTCTGGACTACACCGGTGAGGACCCAGAGAGAATGCAGAAGAAAAGTGGGTATCTTGAAAGAAGTGGGAAATATTTCCTGCCCCAGGAATGGACAACACAAACTTTAAATGATTCAGAGTCACTGGGTTGAGTGGGTGATTGTTGGTCCCAAAGATAGAACCAGCTGTCAGGTGACCAGGGCAGGGCCCATCAGCCGATCCACTGGTCAAATGAGGGTGTGCGTAATTTCCTTCCTACTTTATAGGATTGTTTTAAGAGTGAGAGACTATTTTTTATTAAGATTTTTATTTATTTGACAGAGAGAGATACAGAGAGAAAAGGAAGACAAGCAGGGGAAGTGGGAGAGGGAGAAGTAGGCTCCCCATGGAGCAGAAAGCCCAGTGTGGGGCTCAATCCCAGAACCCTGAGATCATGACCTGAGCCGAGGCAGACGCTTAATGACTGAGCCACCCTGGCACCCTGAGAAACTGTTTTAAAAATCATTTAAGGGGCACCTGGGTGGCTCAGTGGCTTAAAGCCTCTGCCTTCGGCTCAGGTCGTGATCTCAGGGTCCTGGGATCAAGCCCCGCATTGGGCTCTCTGCTCAGCTGGGAGCCTGCTTCCTCCTCTCTCTCTGCCTACTTGTGATCTCTGTCTGACAAATAAATCTTAAAAAAAAAATCATCTAAAATCTATAATCCACAAAGAATTAGAAAATACTTTACTTAGTATGCTGACCAGTGGGCCTGCCGTCCAGTTGGTAGTGACTTCATTTCTTTATTATACATTTTGGATGCACACCATTGTTTTCTGACTCTAGATTATACCATTTTTAGAAATATTAACAATAAATGCCCAAAACGTAAGGCATAGCCCCACAGCCCCACTACTTATGTGCAAAGGCCACAGTTACTGTGTGTGAAGCATGTTCTATTTGCAATTTTATCTCTTTGCCTTGGGTTCCTAATCTCAGAAGGGCTTCTCACGCCCTGATTGGCTAGGTCAAGTTGTTCTGTCAAATTCTGCTGCTTACCGTCAGGACAAGGAGGGCCACGTGATGGATACTGGATGTCAGTGCAGCCCCATTGCATTTCCACTTTTTCTGCTCATTGTCCCCAGGGGGTTGGAGACTGAGCACCCACTTTTTCTTTTTTAAAGATTTTATTTATTTATTTGACAGAGATCACAAATAGGCAGAGAGGCAGACAGAGAGAGAGAGGGAAAGCAGATTCCCTGGTGAGCAGACAGCCTGATGCGGGGCTCGATCCTAGGACCTGGAGACCATGACCTGAGCCGAAGGCAGAGGCTCAACCCACTGAGCCACCCAGGCGCCCCCTGAGCACCCACTTTATCTTATATACCTGGTTTGCACAGACAAATTGACTTTCAGTAACATGATTTTTTTTTTTAGCAACTAGATTTTTAATGCTGTATTAATGAGTCTCTTTGGTGGGATGCCTGACTGGCTCCACCAGTAGAGCAGCTGACTCTTAATCTTGGGGTCATGAGTTCAAGCCCCATGTTGGGTTTACTAAATGACATCCCTACTAAATGTAGGGATTACTAAAAGACAAATAAACTTGGGAGGGTTAAAGAGTGGCTGTGGCTGTATGTGCAAAGACTGGCAGTGTGGGAAAACAAAATGGACCAGAAACGGAGCAGAGAGAGAAGAAACTGAATGGTTGGGAGTAAGAAACAAGCCTTCCCCTTCTCTCCCCCCTATTTTGGTTCTCAATGCTCACCAGCACTCTTTTCCTGCCCTTCCTTTCTGCTGCTGGTGTAGAGCCTATAAAGAGAGAGGCAATGATGGGATCTTCTAGACCTAAGAAGGTATAGAGGTAAGATGCTATGAAGTGATAAGGAAACTGAAGAGGTCAGTGGCACTCCAACTCCTTCCTCTTCATCCAACCCTTGCCCCCTCCCATATCATTTCCAATTAAGTTTTGTTTTTTGTTTTTTTTTTTTGCTCTTTGCTTAAGCCCTTAGAAGCCCCTTCGGCATTAAAGTAGGTATTTAAGGATGGAACTCACTTCTACCTTGCCCTCTTTTCTCTGGGTGTTCAGGGAGTGCCCAGCCTCTGTGGAGTTGAAGACCAAGTATGGGCATCCTGTCCTCAAGGACACTGGGACTCACTGCCTGAAGGGGAAAAAAAATCCAGCTCCTCCTTGTCTTGAAAGAAAAGCTAAAATCATAGAAAAGATACAGCATGGTTGCCAGCAAAATGGACTGGGCAGAATTTCAGGTATTTTTGGAGCAATTCATAATATTTATACCATAACCTCCCATCTTCTTGAATTTTTAGCCTTTCCCTTCAGTGGCAAGTCGGTTAATATCTGAGACATTTGTTGCCTTCAAGCCACAATATTTAGTTCCCAAGAATGTTATGAGGATTAGTCACATATATGCCTTAGAGGAATGACCTAAAGGGAAGGAACATAATTAATTATAAAATATTTAACAAATAATGGGTTCTGCATACAAACTGGTATTACCAACACCCATAATTATTGCATTAAAATACCTTCCAAAACATCTGCATAACTTTCTGTATTCTGCTTAAATAATAATTGTTAAATTGCTGTGAGGATCCTAGACCATTAAAGACTGCACAAGGAAATTTCAATGATTTTCTACTTTATATACTCAAAACATAGCCATCAACATCCTTAAAATTTATCTCCCAACCTGCTCATAAAATTGAAAGTATGCACACAGGGTAGAAAGGGAGAATTAATTTGGATGATAAAACAGTCTAGAAATGAAGACAACCTTCCAAAGAATGAGCAGAAATACCATTTACAATGGTACACAATTATGGTTTGGCAAGAAGAAGGAAGGTGTATCAAGAGCTAAATGTTCTAATAGATTTGAGTTTCTATACATTTAATGCTTTTTGTCAAATAGCCAGAAGCAGCAATGGACCTGTGTGTGTGTGTGTAAAGTTTACTAATTCATTCACCTGATCAGTGTTGACTGAGGTCCTAATTCATAACAGGCACTGGGGTTAGAATAATGAATAAAACAGACAAAAATCCCTGCCTCCATAAACTTATATACTAGAAGGTAGCAATGAGCACCTTCTTATTTATATATCGACTCAAAGTTGTATGGTGTACATAGGTGTATGTATTCTATTAGAATATTTATTTTCTTCCTATCTGCAATACTACCTCAATAGTACAATAATTATAATTTATAATTACTGATTGTTTTCTGCTTCCATGAATCTTTTCAACTTCTCCTTGGTGGGGAACTGAATAATGCTGAATGGATACCCCAAACCCAGAATAAACAGCTCTAATATGCTGATCCCTGAGTTAAACCAAGACAACATTCAAAAATAAACTGCTTGCTCTGGGTTCAAGACAGTGAACAAATGGAACACACATGACTACTACTCTTTTCTTTCCAGATCCCATTCACTTAAAGGGGAAAAAAGAGACACATGGAATGAAACCCAAAATAGTACCAGAAATGGGAAAAGTTAGCTATCAAGGAATTAAAATTTTTGACAAATTCTAGAATATGGTGCACGCATGGAATATTTTAATAGTTAAAAAATAGAGTGGAGGAATCTACCGTCCAGAACTTGTATTAGGGACGAGTGAAGGGGATGCCAGTAGGGGAGCTCTTTCCATTGAGGCTTCAAAGCTCAAGAGCAGATGGGGGAGAGTGATGTCACCAAGATGATGGAGTTGGAGTCCCCAGCCTCTGACCCTAGCAAAGATCAACAATTAGACGGTCACCCATGAGTGAAAACAATTCTGAGTCAGCTCTGGAGTTCACTTAAGAAACTCCAGCAACACAATGGAACAGAAAGAATGACCACACAAGAATAACCATACAGGAAGAGAAGACAGCCTCTTTTTGCCTGCATCATCCCCTTCCCAAAGCCAGCACTGCTAGGCACCAAGATGGCACTCTAGCTAGAACGAATTCCCCTCACCAGGAAAGGAGGATGGAGGGATGGACTAGCTTCCCCAGCTTTCCAAGGCCACAACTCAAAATCCCTGCTTTGATTTCATCCCACCCAGACAAGTAAAGCTCCGATATATAAAGTTGGGTAGGAACAAGGAAGAAAAACAGGGACAAGTAATAGCAGCCACACAATGGAAGAAATGGAGGATCCCAGAGACACCAAAAACTGGCCTCCACTGCCGTGTGCACACCCATGGGGAGGGCTTTCAGGCACAGGAGAGCACACCAACAGCCAGGGCCCCTGCAGCTGTTTGTGGGCCTGGATCTGGCCCTATCTCCTCTCACGGGCCTGTACCAGTAGGCTCACCTGCAGATAGTCCCTCCACCTGTGCACCAGCCTGCTCCCCAGCCTGACTCCTGACACTGGCTTCCATTGCCATGCACCAACGGTGAGAACCAGCACACATGGTGGTTCACACCAACATCCAGGGTCCCCAAAGTTGTCAGGGTGCCCAAGTTGACCTCAGCCCTTGCTGCTTACCCTGACCCCCCCAGGTGGGAAAAATTGGTAGAGGGGGTCAAAAATACAAATTAATGTACAGCAGGATGACTATAGTTAGTAATACCATATTGCAAATTTCAAAGTAGCTAGGAGAGGGCGCCTGGGTGGCTCAGTGGGTTAAAGCCTCTGCCTTCAGCTTGGGTCGCGATCCGGGGGTCCTGGGATCAGCCTGAGTCCTGCTCTCTGCTCAGTGGGGAGCCTGCTTCCCTTCCTCTCTCTCTCTGCCTGCCTCTCTGCCTACTTGTGATCTCTGTCAAATAAATAAATAAAATCTAAAAAAAAAACAAACAAACTAAAGAACAAAGTGCAAAGTTAGCAGAAGGGAGGAGGTTAGAGAAGAAATAAATGAAAGAGAGAATAGAAAGACAATTGACAAATCAACAAAACTAAAGATGGTTTTTTGGAAACAAAATTTATGAACTTTTAGCTAGACTTACTAAGAAAAAGAAGAGGGGACTCAAAGTTATAAATGAAAGAGGAGACATAACTGATACTACCAAAGTACAAAGTATTATAAGAGACTTGGGAAAATTATATGCCAGCAGATTGGATAATCTAGAGAAAATGGGTAAATATCTAGAAACATAGAACTACCAAGACTGAATCATGAAGAAATACAAAAGCTGATCAGACGAATAACAAGTAGGAGACTGAGTCAGTCATGAAGAACCTCCCAACAAAGAAAAGTCTGGGATCAGATGGCTTCACAGATGAATTCTACCAAACATTTAAAGAAGAATTAACACCAATTCTTCTCAAACTCTTCCCAAAAATTGAAAAGGAGGGAACACTCCTCAACTCACCTTATAAGGCCAGCATTACCTTGATACCACAGCTAGACAAGGACACTTCAAGAAAGCAAGCTATGGGCCAATATCCCTAAGGAACATAAATGAGAATATTCTCAACAAAATACTAGCAAACTGAATGACTGAATTCAACAGCACATTAAAAGGATCATTCGTTATGATCAAGTGGGATTTCTCCCTGGGAAGCAATGATGACTGGACCTAGAGAAATCGACAAAGGTGATACAGCCATTAAAGAATGCAAGACAAAAATCATACAATCAGCTGAAAGGATGCAGAAAAAGCATTTGACAGAATTCAATATCCTTTCACGATAAAAACTCTCAGAAAATTGGGCTTAGAAGAGCACATCTCAATGATGACATATATGACAAAGCCACAGCTAACATCATATTCAATGGAAGAGGGTTGTCTAAGATCGGGAACGAGACTAGGGTGCCCACTCTCGCCACTCCTACTCTGATTAAAAACAAAAACAAAACAACAACAACAAAACAACGGTCCAGGGGCTTCTTTTTTTTTTTTTTTTTTTAAGATACAATAGGAATTTTATTCCATTTATTTTGTTTTTTTCTGTTCCATTCATTTTCTTGCTCAGGTCTCCAGCAGCAAAGGTACAGCCCCGCATCAGTAGGCTGTGATCACCTCAAATGCATGAACAGGAGCTGCAGAAAGGGTGGGGTTTTCGGGATCATCCAGGAAAATGCAATGGTTCTCAGTTGGCTTGGCTGGAGGAAATGTAGCCACTCGGAGATTTTTCAAGACTCAGGGCAGCTTTGCAGGACAATCTCTGCCGTTAATGGCCCCTCGTTAGCTAAAACAACAGCAGATAATCTCCGAAAGCCAAACGGCTCCCAGTGGCAAAGCTGGTATCTACCGCAACATAATTGCCCACACCTGGTGGCCCAAGACAACCACCATTTTCTTATAGTATCTCACAGTCACATGGCTCAGGAATTCAGGAAGGGCTGGCCAGGCAATTCTCCTGGTCCACGTGGTCTCTCAGTGGAACTCACAGGGGGCCTGATCTGGAGAGTCCAGGATGGTTTCCACCTTTTGGTGGGGACAGCTGGAAATGGGCCCCTCTGGGATTGACCAAACTCTCAGTACGTAGGCTCTCCCAGAAGACACATTCAGGGTTGTGGGTCTTTTTATGTGACATCTCAGGACTCCCTGAGAACATGCCACTCAAATCCGAGATAGAACAGGCTGAGTCCTTTAGGCAGGCTGAGGTTCATGACTGGAGATTTATCTGGAAATGGGACCGAAAACCAAGGGTAAGGTAAGAGTGGTGAGCTGAACCGCAGAGCCAAGTAGACAGAAACGAGTGTGAGTTCTTTCCTATTGCGGTAAAATACACATGGCCGAGAAATTGCCATTTTTAAAAATTTTTTTTTTTAAGATTTTATTCATTTATTAGTTAGAGAGAGAGAGAGAGCGCGAGCACAGGCAGACAGAAAGGCAGGCAGAGGCAGAGGGAGAAGCAGGCTCCCTGCGGAGCAAGGAGCCCGATGTGGGACTCGATCCCAGGACGCTGGGATCATGACCTGAGCCGAAGGCAGCTGCTTAACCAACTGAGCCACCCAGGCGTCCCGAGAAATTGCCATTTTAACCATTTGCAAGGGTACAGTTAGTTCTGGGGCAAGGAGGACATCCACATCACTGTGCAATGGTCCCCAACATCTGCCTTCAGAACCGCTTTATCTTTCTAAACATGTCAGGGTTGGAATGTATCCATTAAACACTAACTCCCCATTCCTTCTCCCCCAGCCCCTGGCAACCACCATGCTACTTTCTTCTGTATGAATTTGATGACTCTGGATATCTCATAATAGTAGATTTGTACAGTATTTATGCTTTTGTGACTGGCTTATTTCGCTCAGCATTGTTTTCAGGGTTCATCTATATTACGGCATTATCAGAATTCCCTTCCTTTGTTTTTTTTTTTTTTTTTAAGATTTTATTTGAGAGAGAGAGAGAGAGAATTAGCAGGGGCAGGCAGGGGCAGAGGGACAAGGAGACCCCCCCACCAAACAGGAACCCCCCCAGGGGGGGCTTGATCCCAGGACTCTGAGACCATGACCTGAGCTGAAGGCAGATGCTTAACTGAGCCACCCAGGTGCCCCTCCCTTCCTTTTTAAGGCTGAATAGTAGTCACTGTATGGATGTACACCACACTGGACACCGTCATTTATCCATTCATCCATCAATGGACGCCTGGGTTGCTTCCAGCTTTTGGCTACTGTGAATAGCGCTGTTATGAACATGATTGTATAAGTATCCGGTGGAGTGCCTGCAGTCACCAGAAGTGATTGTTTTAAGGACTCAGAAAATGAAAAATCACAGCTGAGAAACTGTAAAGCAAAGAGTTCCTAAAAATAAACAAACCCAGACTGAGGTCTCTAGCTGCCTTCTAGGCATTCTCAGCTAGGGCTCCTGTGGGCAGATGACATTTGTGCAACAGGACCAGGAACAGCTCTGATCAGGAACCTGCTCTGATCCTTTAACACATCAGAAATATTTCTCCCAATTCCCTTTGTGACCAAAGATAAACATTTAAGAGCCATCTGGCTGAAATGAGGGAGTGTAGCCCATGGCTATAGCCTCGGACACACTAAATTGTTCAAGAAACATTTACTGAGTACCTTCTGTGTCCCAGACATGGTCCTCGGTGCTTGGGATCTAACTGTGAACAAATCAGACAGAAGTCTGGCTTCCTCCTAGTGAGGGCAGATGGATAGAGAAGGACAGATACTTAAAGATATGCTTCATAATTAAGTGACTTATCTAATATTATATATTAGCATCACTGAATTGATTCACTCATTCATTTATTTAAACACCTAACAAATATTTACTGAATACCTTTTTATTCTTAAATAAAAAGGCATTTAAAAAAATACAACTGTGGTGGGGAGCCAAGGTGGCTCAGTCAGTAGAATGACCCACTCTTGATTTTGGCTCAGTCCTGATCTTGGCTCAGGTCATGATCTCAGAGTCCTGTGATCAAGCCCCCCAAGCGGGGTTCCCCACTCAGTGAGGAGTTGGCTTGAGATTTTCTCTCTCCCTTCACCTCTGCCCTTCCTCCGCTCATGCATAAGCTTGCATTGCACACCCTCTCCCTCTCTCAAATAAGTCTTTAAAAAAAAATAGAGCTGAGACAGAACTGTGCATTGAACAACATATTAATGGCTCGTCAGAGCTCAACTTACCAGCATCCTATGTATGAAATACTGTGCATTGTGTTCTCTTTTCTAGTACTGGTATTTATATTAAGGAAGACACGAAACAAAGATTTGAACTAAAAAGAAGACCAGAGATTATGTTCAGTTGCTGGAGACTGAATTGCAAAATAAATTAGAATCTCTATGATAAGTTGTATTAATGGCATTAAAAATGAGGATAAGGGTGCCTGGGTGGCTCAGTGGGTTAAGCCTCTGCCTTTGGCCCCGGTCATGGTCTCAGGGTCCTGAGATCGAGCCCCGCATCAGGTTCTCTGCTCAACGGGGAGCCTGCTTCCCCCTCTCTTTCTGCCTGCCTCTCTGCCTGCTTGTGATCTCTCTCTCTGTCAAATAAATAAATAAAATTTTAAAATCGAGGATGAAATAAACACGGCCTTACTTGAAGCAAGCTTCCATAATTTCAGACATATTCTTCAGTTCTGTTGTAATTAGAAAACAATAAGCCAGAATTCCCAAAAGCCTGGAAAAAATCTCTAGACACTAAAAATGTGTTTATGCATATTTAGCTTCTCAACGGCAACAACTCTCTTTTAGCTTTTCACTTCAGACTATTACTAATATCTGGTCAGAAAACATAGCCATAAAATTACACCGAAGAGCTTATGTGTGAGAAATATTCCACTGTGTACTGGTTCGATATGACATTCCTTTACAGAATGGCATGTCATTTCAGGGCTGCCAAAGAGAAAGGAAAGTTTAGAAACTATCGAGAGATTAAAGGGTAGAAAAGAAGACCCATCATCCAGTTTGGCTAAAAAATGAGTTTCTTCCTCCAGCTCAGGGTCTGTGGTGGGTGGGAGGCTCTTCTTTGCAGTTCTGGCTGGAGGCCAGTGGGAGGTTCCCCTCTGGAGCCCAGGTTGTCCCCGGGAGAGAGCGCAGCAGAGAAGGACCCACAGGACACCACCCATCCACCTCTTCCCCACCCAAGCCCCTCTCCCACTTCTACTTTCTCCATCAGCAAAAAAATCCACCAAGCATGTAGTGTAAGCACGTGACATTAAGCTTTATGATTGTAATGTAGGTGCCTGACATTAGGCTTCTGCTCACCAAGACATTCCCTGCAAAGATATCCATCTCCAATGAGCATGTCTCCAGCTGTAAGACACAGCTACTGGCAAATCAGGCCCCCCAACCCAGGAAGTTCCCTCTTCCAGAAAGTCCTGGGTAAGCGACCTAATGACAGTTTGAGTGACCTTGCTTCTCCCGCCTGTTGCCTTAATCCCCACTCTTACGCTTTAAATGAGCCAGTGAAGAGTGAATTCAAGAAACCCTATCAGACACCCTGCCCTCAGCCCTTAATAAAGGCAGAACTCCAGGTCTGTCCTCGCTCCCTGCTTGGACCTTGCTGTACCATGCACCTGGCAGGACCTCTGAATAACACATCATGTTCTCAAAGTTTCCTGGTAGTTCTTGCTCAAGTGCATCCTATAACCAAAATAAGAACCAGAGGGCTGGTCCAGCCCCAACACTGGCTCTGGCTGGGGCATGTCTGCAGGGGCTCGCTATGACTAACACGGGCCCAGGCACTCCTAGACGATAGCATCACTGTCAACAGACCAACACAGCACAATGGCTTGATGGGGTTAACGAGCCTCAGTCTCTCCCTGAAGGAAACGGCTCCAACCTCCTGTCCATATCACCTGGTTGCTGAAACAATGTGGCTGGCAGAAAGAGCAAGGCTTTGAGGAAGAATCATGAGAGGCACTTGTGAGCAGGCCAGTTCTGGCCAGGGAGGGAGACAACGGCAGGGTAGGGTCCACCAGACAGCAGCCATGAGAACTAACCCCTTTACCAAGGGGGGCCAGCCCTGTGCCCCAGCAAATGGTTGTGACAGGAAGAATGCCCCATCAGATGTGCCAGCTGTGTGGACTTTGCCTCAGTTTCCTTGTTTGTGAAGGAGGGGTGTGGTGGGGATTAAAGAGCTAATAAGGGAAAGGATTCAGTAAGTATCAGCTTTCATCCTGGCCTGAATCATGGAAGAGTTGGATCCCCCAGTCCCTCTGAGGGCTCATCCGTCAAGTTCTCGTGGATTCTGAATGCCTGAACCAAAAGGAGCTGTGCAGTTCCTTTAAGGGTGCCACACGGGGCCAGGACAAAGCTTCCCCCCGTCCTTCACAGGAGGAGGAAAAGGAGGGCATGCTGGTAGGTCTCTGTGGAAAGTAGTCCACTGTCCTTTCCCTTATTGGGAAAAAATGTCCTTTGTTCCAGGATTATTCACTTCAGGGTTGCCCATAGAATGTGGCTGTTGCTGCGCCTGGACCTCCATAGGGCTCCGTCCATGGTCCCGCAATGACAGTGACAGCCTGGCCTGCTCATTTGCTGACATGAATGGTGGTCGGTTTTCTTGTCTTTCTTCCCCTTGTCCTCCTCATCTTTCCTCTTCCTCCTCCTCGGTTTCCTCACCGGCAGTCAGAGGAAACAGGGACGCCTCCGAGAATGTAGCTGCAGGGGCCGCTGGTTGGGCGTCTGCCTTCGGCTCAGGAGCCTGCTTCTCCCTCTCCCTCTCCCTCTGCCCCCTTGCCCTGCATGTGTGCTCGCTCTCTCTCTCTCTCTCAAATAAATAAATAAAATTAAAGAAACACAAAAAAAGAATGTATCTCCAGAGCCAGTGTTCACCTGGGAATGGAGGGCCAGCCAGGGCATGAATGGAGAAAAGGGAGATGGGATCAGTTTATGTTCAAGGTTTCTAAACAGACATAGCAAACCTAATATGCCATTCAAACAAAAACTCACCAGGAAAACATATACATAAGAGAAAGAAAGGGGGGGATATCAGGATACAGACCTATGCCTCCTTCATCCTATCTAGACAAATACATCTGCAAGTCCCTGGTGGATAGCCAATGAACAAGAGAAAAATTCGAAGATCTTGGGGCATCTGGGTGGCTCAGTGGGTTAAGCCTCTGCCTTCGGCTCAGGTCATGATCTCAGGGTCCTGCGATCGAGCCCCACATCGGGCTCTCTGCTCAGCGAGGAGCCTGCTTCCTCCTCTCTTTCTCTGCCTGCCTCTGCCTACTTGTGATCTCTCTCTCTCAAATAAATAAATAATCTTAATTTTAAAAATGCAAATCTTAAATTAAAAAATGCATTCTGAAGCAAACCACCTAAATGTTCACCTTACTATTTACTACATCAGATTTCCAATTTCTGTTCTTTAAAATTCCATGCAATTTCTATTCTTGGAAGAAGTGAGTAAACAGGAGGTCGGGATAATATGGTCAAAAGAGTATAGGATGATAAAGCAAGATTCATAATGGGCATTTTATAGGGGTGCTCACCAAGGGAGAACTTGGTAAAATTTCTCCAAAACTCCTTGTTCGAGAAAATGAGGGAATTGCGTGAGATGATCTTCAAGGAGATCATTTTGAAATCCAATGTGGATTTTCCAAGCTACACCTGGAAATGAACCCAGGGCATTTAATACACTGAGGGCTTTAATTTGGCTGACCCCCGCCCCCTCCTTTTCTTGTGCTCAGATGCCACAGTTCACAGAATCAGCTTCCATAAACTGTAACCATTTGGTCTTAATGCCAGAGCCTGGGACTCCCAGGGAAGATACAAGCCAGGGTCATGTTTATTTCCCACCCACTGGACAACTATCTGATGGGCATCTCCTGTGTGCTTGGCTTGGGACAATATCCCAGGAACCTGACAAAGATGTCAGACTTCCTCTCTTTAGAGCTTTCAGAATCTAGGGGTGGGGGAGTTCAGCATGAGCAATTCCCAACACTGTGATATATGCTTTAAGAAAGTTTGAAGAGGGTGCTGTGGTCACGAACGCTGGTGTGCCCCATACCAGCCAGGTCTCCCTAGCTCTCTAGAACATGACTCACAGGACTCCCCTGATAAGAGATACAGTCCTCTGGCACCAAACGGTGACACACACGATATCTTCAGTGACAATTTGGAAAGGTCAAAAAATACCTTGTGACAGAAGCCAGCTCTGCCTCAGGGAAGGGAACTGACAGGGATTCAAGTTGCAATGGTGCCATGCATTACTTGGAGGAAGCCACTGGCCATCCTGGGCTCCAACCACTCTCAGCTGGGAAGTGACCACCACCCTCCGGGCCCAGGGAGGGCAGGAGTGGCTTTATCCTGAGGAGGACAGCTGCAACTAAATTATTTAACCCTTCCCCCCTCCCCCTGTCCTGCCTCTCCCCTGTCTCTGTCGCCTTCCCCAATTCCTCTCAACCATGCTATCTCTGAGAAGATAGAAGGGACGGCGTTGTGTTCCCCACACCCACCCCCCAGACACCCACTGGGACTCAGTGGCCAGTACGTGAGGGAGCACCATTTATATCGATGCTAAAAAGCATCTGAGGGTCCACGGCTCAGCCTCCCCGGTGAGAGGAGGAATAGCTGCTCATGGCACATGAAACATTAATGAGGAGAAGATGAGAACCTGGCTTCCTTTCTCCTCAGGCCAAACCAAATCAATAAAAGTCCCAGCTCCTGCCGGCAAAGGGCAAAACAGAAGCACGCATTACCCATGCACAGCCAGAGAGCCAGCAGAACTACAGCGTATTCAGAGCAGCAAGACTCCGGAAGCTTCCCACAACTGGACAGAGAGGAAAACGGATGTCTGGAATTTTGGAGGTTTAGCCAGATTTTGGTGGCAGGGTCTTGGTTCGGACCCATCTCTGAACAGGCTTCACTGACACAAGTCACAATCAGGAATTTCACTGGTGTCACTGACCTGGGGAGACAAGTCAAGGGGCAACATGTAACAGAGGAACCCCAACTCCCTTACTCTCAAAAGGAACCCTCCAGGTGGAAATGGAGAGAGAAAAAACCATACTCAGATTCACCCACTGCCTTCACCCTGCCTGGCCCTCTGGGCACACTGGTTTCCTCTGTGCCTTGGGAGTAATGACAGAGATGACAAGAACTGGAGTCCTGCTCAGTGTCCATCTGGTGTCTGGGGAGAGCCTGGGAGGAACTGGAGCCAGTGTGCTTCAGCCTGCGCTAAACCCAGAGTCCCCACGCGTTCTGGGCGGCAAGGCACATCCTCCACCTCCCCAGGCTAATTGGCTTGCAAATGAGATAATAATAACAAAGCTCTTCTGAGCCAGTCTCATTTTCCAAGTACAGAGTCAGATAACCTTATTCAGTCCCATAATTTAAACCTTTTTTTTAAAAAAAATCCTGTGTTGGGAATTTACAGTGCTTTTATTTTTTAAGACTGCATCTTTTTAGAGCAGTTGCAGTTCACAAAAAAATGGAAAGGGAGGGACAGAGAGTTCCTGCACACTCCCTGTCCTCACACATGCACAGCTTCCCCATGAGGACTATCCCCACCGGAATGGCACAGGTGACAATTAACAAACCTACGCTGACACATCATTATTGCCCAGACTCCAAAGTTAACCACCTTAGGGTCTACTCTTGGTGTTGTATTTGGAACTTTTTGAGGCATTTTATCTAACTGGTAGTGTTTTCTTCCTTTCTTCCCCAGCTGTGAGTCTAAGGAAAAGCCCGTTCTTCCACAAAGTGCTCTGGGGGCAAAAAGGCAACCCCAACATAAGAGAAAATCTACCACGCCTGACCCCATTCCCCTTCTTGGCATGTAAACTCACTGAGTGACATGGAATGTCAGCAACCCTCAGATTCATGGGGGAAATGAGGATACCAATCTATCAAAAGGGCCACAGCCAAGAAGGAGACAAAAGGCCACCCCACATAAGTGTTACCTCAACAGTCGAGTGACAAGAAGCTATTCTTGGTCGGCTTTGCCAAAACTTGTGAGCACAGTCCTGTCAACAAGCAGCAGGGGAGGGGAAAGGTGACAAGGGACATAGAGCAGGGTGACAGCCACGGGAAAGGCTGGCTGGGCACGCCTGACTCACACAGCTCTCTGCATCTCCATTCAAGGAAGTTGGGCAAGAGAACATCTAACTAGTGTGACCAACTTGGCCAGGCCAGAAAGACAATCACAGAGGACAGAAGGACACCAAGGGTCACAGATGGTTTTCTCAGTGTCTAGAATTTTTATAATATTATAAAGTACTTAGGTATCCAAAGCAGACATCCCAAAGTCCTTGAGCCACGGCTGCTGACCCCCCCGCCCCCGCCACCCTCCCTTGCTTTACCACTCCGACGGGGGCTTCTCTGCAGTCGCAGAGTAGCCGATCTCCCACAGGGTCTGTTTCAGTAAGAAGAGTGACAGGGCAGGAAAAAGAAGCCGAAGTGCCGCATTGCCTGCCAGCAGGGTGGGGCTGACCCTCCGCCACCCGCAGTGGCCCTGGGCTCTGCCTTTTCATAGCAGGTTTTCCGGGTGGTCATGATGTTTTGGAGGCCGTGCCTTTGGTTGAGGTTGCAAACCTCTGCCTAGCAAAGACCTTATCACCAATCATAATGAATAATGAGTACCCCCAGATGCTCCCACACACACATTCATCAGAGCACCTCAAGGAAGCTGGTGTGGCTCCATATGTTCACTCCAGGGACGTCTCTGTCCCCTAAGAGTCCCCATCTGAGGACTCTAGTTGAGTGGCTGACCCCAGAACACCTGTCTGCTCTGGGGCTCTGGGGAGCTTGCTCCTCCTCCAAGAGAGAATGTATAATGTCCAAATAAACTGGGGTGTAGTGCAGATATCTGCCTCACCTTCCAGTAAAAATGTCAGCAGAACTACTCCATCAGGTCCTTCCCCCTGCTCACCTCAGACACCACAAGAAGCTCAAACCTCCAGTTCAGCATTGCCCGCCTCCTATTGCTGCATTACTCATACCTCCCTCACATAAGCTGGTCCTCAGTTCTTCTCCCCAGCCCAAGCCCTCCCATCAGACCTTCGGAAGGAAATTGTGCTCTGTCATCAAAACATTCCTCCCGTAGCTTCAAACCCTTCTCTCAGTTATCCATTTGCCTCTTGGCTCTGAGGACCCTGATTACTTTGCACTCTTGCAAATTGAGAGTGAGTTCACCACCTCAGAAAAGACATGTTAGACCCATTATAAAAGGGTCCTACCATTCCCACCCCAGTCTATTTGTTACCCTGTTCTACTTTCTTCATAACACTTATCATTACTTGAAATTGTCATGTTTGTATGTTTACCTGCATATTTGTTTGTTTTACCCCCTAGAATGCAAGCTCCATGACAGCTGTGTACTTTAGTCATTGCTGTTACCCTAGTGTCCTCATGGGCCCATAGTAGGTGCTCAATAAATATTGACCAAATGGATGAATGAAAGAGCTACCTGCAGAGAGCACTGTGATGTCACAGAAGCACACATGAAAAATTCTGGAAGTAGATGACTTGGAATGGCAGAGAAGGGACAAAGGAGAAGGATCAGAGAAGGCTCAGTGGGAGGACTAATGGAAGTTACCCAGGTAAAAAAAGGTGGTTGGAGCCCTCTGCATAAAGATGGCAGCTTGGATCTATACATTCACTTTTGTTCCCATCTAAAATGACAGCAAAAGGGATGCCTGAGTGGCTCAGTTGGTTAAGCAGCTGCCTTCGGCTCAGGTCATGGTCCCAGTGTCCTGAGATCGAGTCCCGCATTGGGCTCCTTACTCGCCAGGGAGCTTGCTTCTCCCACTGCCTCTGCCCGCCACTCTGTCTGCCTGTGCTCGCTCTCTCTCTCTCTCTCTGACAAATAAATAAATAAAATCTTTTAAAAAAAATAAAATGACAGCAAAAGAAAGATGTTTTAAAGGCAAAAATTCTCAAGAGAATAAGACAATGGGAGAAAACAGGTAGCTGCCAAGCTATTGGAAGTGATAACTAAATGGAAGATCCAAGAAAACTGAATCCTAAGCCAGTATTGGGGAAGGCCAAAACTTGATCCACTTTACATCACAGAATGGCCAAAGGCTCAGGAACTGGTGGAACTGGTTAGCTCTGGAAGACAAGTATGTATGGTGGTGGGGGTGGGGAGAGGTATAAATATCATGAATCTGTTCTCCATCAAAACAATGAAATAAACCAAAAAAGAAAAAGACCAGCATGGGACACAGGAAATACAGCAGGTTGATTGATAGAGAAGCATGACCAAGTAGAATGGTGCTAAACTATTTATAAAGAAGGGCCTGAGGGGCGCCTGGGTGGCTCAGTGGGTTAAGCCTCTGCCTTCAGCTCAGGTCATGATTTCAGGGTCCTGGGATCGAGCCCTGCATCGGGCTCTCTGCTCAGCAGGGAGCCTGTTTCCCCCTCTCTCTCTGCCTGCCTCTCTGCCTACTTGTAATCTCTCTGTCAAATAAATAAATAAAATCTTAAAAAAAAAAAAAAAAGAAGGGCCTGAGATCCATCCACTCCCTAACTTCCACCATACAAATGGGTGGATGTTCCTTCCCATCCCAGTGAGAAAACAGAACCTTATTCTGAAAAGGATCTCTACTCCAGTGATTGCAGGCCAGCTGGGGGTGAGAATGCCATACTGAAAGCAGAGGATTAACTGAACATTTATTTACAGATGGCAAGATACCTAGCCTCCTTCCCCAACTCAGCTCCCAGCATGCTGGGAAGTGGGAGATTAGAAGATACTTGGAGAATCTGTGAGTAGCTCTGAAAGAAAAATTAACACTGCTAACAGAGTTTTCCAATGCAACACCCAGCTACATTCCCTACAGTCCCACAAGCCCCATCAAAAACTCAGAGCTTCCAATGGTCTTCTTAATTTCTTACACTGGAATATGAGCACACAACTAAGCATCACCAAACATTTGAGAAAAGCCCCTAAAATAGGTGGAAGAATCCAAAAAGGTTTTTTAAAACAGTAAAAAAAAAAAAAAAAAAAAAAACTTAAAAAAAAAAAAGCTTTTTAAAAAAAAAAAAAAAAAAAAAAAAAAAAAAAGCTTGAAGGAAATAAAGCCTATATAAGAAGAAAATTCAGGGGTGCCTGGGTGGCTCAGTCATTAAGCAGCTGCCTTCAGCTCAGGTCATGATCTCAGGGTCCTAGGATCAAGCCCCACGTTGGGCTCCCTGCTCAGCTGGAAAGACGACTTCTCCCTCTCCCACTCCCCAGCTTGTGTTCCCTCTCTCACGCTCTCTCTCTGTCAAATAAATAAATAAAATCTTTTTTTGAAAAAAGAAAACTCAAAAAGTTTCTTTAATATCACCAGAGAGAGAAGATATTGCTTCCACAAAACAAAAACAAGATGCTTTTTCAAAAAAGAATATTCATGTCAAAAAATGGGCAGAAGACATGAACAGACACTTCTTCAAAGAAGACATACAAATAGCTAACAGACACATGAAAAAATGTTCATCATTAGTCATCAGGGAGATTCAAATCAAAACCACATTGAGATACCACCTTACACCAGTTAGAATGGCCAAAATTACAGTAAGCAACAAGTGTTGGAGAAGATGTGAAGAAAGGGAAAACCTCTTACACTGTTGGTGGGAATGCAAGTTGGTACAGCCACTTTGGAAAACAGTATGGAGATTACTCAAAAATTAAAAATAGAGCTACCCTATGACCCTGAAATTACACTACTGGGTATTTGCCCCAAAGATACAGATGTAGTGAAAGAAGGGCCATCTGTACCCCAGTGTTCATAGCAGCAATGTCCACAACAGCTAAACTATGGAAGGAGTCAAGATGCCCTTCAACAGATGAATGGATAAAGAAGATATGGTTGATATATACAATGGAGTATTAGGATTTCATCAGAAAGGATGAACACCCAACTTTTGTATCAACATGGACAGGACTGGAAGGGATTATACTGAGGGAAATAAGTCAGGGAGAGTGAGTAAATTATCATACGGGTTCACTTACTTGTGGAGCATAAGGAATAGCATGGAAGACATAGGAAATGGAGAAGAGAAGTGAGTTGGGGGCAATCAGAGAGGGAGACAAACCATGAGAGACTGTGGACTCTGAGAAACAAACTGAGGGATTTGGAGGGGATGGTGGGGGCGGGGCTAGGGTGAGCCTGGTGATGGGTATAATGGAGGGCACGTTTTGCATGGAGCACTGGGTGTGGTGCATGAACAATTTTGGAACACTGAAAAAAATTAAATTAAATTAAAATTTTAAAAAAGAATATGCAGAGAATTAAAAAACACTTGGAAATTAAAAAGAGGACCCCCTCTATTATGCTAAGTAAAATAAGTCAATCAGAGAAAGACAATTATCATTTGCTCTCTCTGATATGAGGAATTTGAGAGGCAGAGTTGGGGGTTCAGTGGGGGAAGGGAGGGAAAAATGAAACAAGATGTGACCAGGGAGGGAGACAATCCATAAGAAACTCTTAATCTCAGGAAACAAACTGAGGGCTGCTGGGGGGGGTGGAGAGGGATAGAGTGGCTGGGTGATGGACACTGGGGAGGGTATATACTATGGTGATTGCTGTGAATTGTGTAAGACTGATGATTCACAGGCCTGTGTCCCTGAAGCAAATAATACATTATGTGTTAACTTTAAAAAATGACCCCCTCAAAGTCAATAAAAATAGGTCAACATCCTGACATATAAATTGAAACTTGCAACTCTCAGAGACAAAGAGAAAATCCTGAAAGCAGCTAGGACAGGTGGCCCATAACCTATAAGGGTAGAAACATTAGACTGGCAGAAGACCCATACATAGAGACCTGGCAGGCCAGAAAAGTCTGGCATGATATATTCAGGATGCTAAATGAGAAAAACATCCAGCCAAGAATACTTTATCCAGCTGAGCTGTCATTCAAAATAGAAGGAGTGATAAAAAGCTTCCAGGACAAAGAGAAAGTAAAAGAATGTGTGATCACCAAACCAGCCCTGCAAGAAATTTTAAAAAGGATCCTTTAAGCAAAGAGAGAGCCCAAAAGTAACATAGACCAGAAATGAACAGAGACAATATACATAAAGAGTGACTTTACAGGTAACACAATGGCACTAAATTCATATCTTTCAATAGTCACTCTGAATGTAAAAGTGCTAAGTGCCCCAATAAGGACACACAGTATCAGACAGGATAAAAAAGCAAGACCCATCAATATGCTGTCTGCAAAAGACACATTTTAGACCCAAAGACACCTCCAGATTGAAAGTGAGGGGGTGGAAAACCATTTATCATGCTAACGGACATCAAAAGAAAGTTGGGGTAGGAATCCTTGTATCAGACAAGTTGGATTTTCAACCAAAGACAGTAATAAAAGATGAGGAAAGACACTATATCACAATTAAGGTGTCTATCCAACAAGATCTAACAAAATAAACATTCATGCCCCTAATATGGAAGCATCCAATTATATACACCAATTAATAACAAAATTAAAGAAACACATTGATAATAATACAATAATAAGTAGGGGAGTTTAATAGCCCCCACCCTGCCCTGCAATGGACAGATCATCTAAGCAAAAGATCAACAAGAAGAAAAGGGCTTTGAATGACACTCTGTACCAGAAGGACTTCACAGATATATTCAGAGCATTCCATCCCAAAGCAATAGAATACACATTCTTTTTGAGTGCACATGGAACATTCTCCAGAATAGATCATGTACTGGGTCTCAACCCAAATCAGGACTCAACTGGTACAAAAATTGAGATCATTCCCTGCATATTTTCAGACCACAATGCTTTGAAACTTGAACTCAATCATGAGGAAATTTGGAAAGAACTTAAATACATTGAGGCTAAAGAGTATCCTACAGAAGAATGAATGGGCCAACCAGGAAATGAAAGAATTTTAAAACATCAGGAGAACAAATGAAAATGAAAACAAAACTGTTCAAAACCTTTGGGATGCAGCAAAGGTGGTACTAAGAGAGAAGTATATAGCATACAAGGCTTTCTCAAGAAACAAGAAAGGTCTCAAATATACAACCTAACCTTACACCTAAAGGAGGTGGAGAAAGAACAGCAAATAAAGCCTAAACCCAGCAGGACAAGAAAATTCATAAAAATTAGAGCATAAATCAATGAACTAGAAGCCAAAAGAACAGTAGAACAGATCAATGAAACTAGGAAATTCTTTGAAAGAATTAATAAGATCAATAAAACCCAGCCAAACTTTCAAAAAGAAGAGAAAGGACACAAATAAATAAAACCATAAATGAAAAAGGAGAGATCACAACCAGCATCAAAGAAAATACAAACAATTATTAGAACACATTATGAGCAACTATATGCATACAAATTAGGCAACCTGGAAGAAATGGATACATTCCTAAAGATGTATAAACTACCAAAACTGAAACAGGAAAAAATAGAAAGCCTGAACAGACACATAACCAGCAAGGCACAAAGAAGTGGAAAAACATTTCATGCTCATAGATTGGAAAAACAAATATTGTTAAGATACCTATGATACGGGGCGCCTGGGTGGCTCAGTGGGTTAAAGCCTCTGCCTTCAGCTCAGGTCATGATTCCAGGGTCCTGGGATCGAGCCCCGCATCGGGCTCTCTGCTCAGCGGAGAGCCTGCTTCCCCCTCTCTCTGTCTCTGCCTGCCTCTCTGCCTACTTGTGATCTCTGTCTGTCAAATAAACAAATAAAATCTTAAAAAAAAAAAAAAGATACCTATGATACCTAGAGCAACCTATACATTCAATGTACTCCCTATCAAAATATCAACTTTTTTCACAGAGCTGGAACAAATAATTCTAAAATTTATATGGAACCAGAAAAGACCCCAAATAGCCAAAGAAATGTTGAAAAAGAAAGCCAAAACTGGTGGCATCACAATTCCGGAGTTCAAGCTCTATTACAAAGCTGTAATCATCAAGACAGTGTGGTACTGACACAAAAACAGACACATAGATCAATGTAACAGAATACAGAGCCCAGAAATGGGCCCTCAACTCTACGGTCAACTAATCTTTGACAAAGCAGGAAAGAAGATCCAGTGGAAAAAAGACTGTCTCTTAAACAAATGGTGTTGGGAAAACTGGACAGCCACATGCAGAAGAATGAAACTGGACCATTTTCTTGCACCATACACAAAAATAGACTCAAAATGGATGAAAGACATAAGTATGAAAGAGGAATCCATCAAAATCCTAGAGGAGAACACAAGCAGCAGCCTCTGTGACCTCAGCCACAGCAAGGTGGCTTTGCTTGCTAGACAAATCTCCAAGGGCAAGGGAAACAAAGGCAAAAATGAACTATTGGGATATTCATCAAAATAAAAAGCTTTTGCACAGCAAAGGAAACAAGTGACAATACCAAAAGACAACCAACAGAATGGGAAAAAATATTTGCAAATGTTTTATCAGATAAAGCCCCAAAATCTACAAAGACCTTATCAAACTCAACATCCAAGGAACAAATAATCCAATCAAGAAATGGGCAGAAGACACAGACAGTTCTCCAAAGAAGACATACAAATGATCAACAGACACATGAAAAAATGTTCAACATCACTGGGTATCAGAGAAATACAAATCAAGACCACAATGAGATACCACCTCATACCAGTCAAAATGGCTAAAATTACAAGTCAGGAAATGACAAATGACAATTTTTCCTCAAAAAATTGAAAACAGAGCTATTCCAGGACCCAGCAATTACACTATTAGGTATCTACCCCAAAGATACAAATATACTGATCCGAAGGTGCATGTGCACCTGAATGTTTATAGCAGCAATGTCCACAATAGCCAAACTATGGAAAGAACCCATATATCCATCAACAGATGAATGGATAAAAAAGATGTGGTTTAGGGGCACCTGGGTGGCTCAGTGGGTTAAGCCTCTGCCTTCAGCTCAGGTCATGATCTCAGGGTCCTGAGATCAAGCCCCACATCTGGCCTCTACTCAGTGGGGAGCCTGCTTCCCACCCCTCTCTGCCTGCCTCTCTGCCTACTTGTGTTCTCTCTCTCTCTCTGTCAAATAAATAAATAAAATATTTTTAAAAAAAGATGTGGTGTATATATATATATACATATACATATACATATATATACACATATACGTATATATATATACATACGTATATGTGTGTGTGTATATATATATATATATATACACACACTGGAATACTACTCAGCCATCAACAAAATGAAATCTCACCATTTGCAATCTTGTGGATGGAACTAGAAGGTATTATGCTAAGAGAAACTTATTTCAATCAGAGAAAGACAAACATCTCACTCATACGTGGAATTTTTTAAGACTTTATTTATTTGACAGACAGAGATCACAATTAGGCAGAGAGGCAAGCAGAGAGAGAGAGGAAGGGAAGCAGGCTCCCCACTGAGCAGAGAGCCTGATGTGGGGCTCAATCCCAGGACCCTGAGATCATGACCTGAGCTGAAGACAGAGGCTTTAACCCACTGAGCCACCCAGGCACCCCTCATATGTGGAATTTAAGAAACAAAATGGAGAATCATAGGGGAAGAGAGGAAAACATAAACCAAGATGAAATCAGAGAGGGAGACAAACTGTAAGAGATTCTTAATCATAGGAAACTAAGGGTTTCTAGAAGGGAGGTTGGGTGGGGGAATGGAGTAACTTGGGTGATGGACATTAAGAAATGCATAGGATATAAAGAGCACTGGGTATTATATAAGACTGATGAATCACTGACCTTTATCTCTGAAACTAGTAATACATTACATATTAATTAATTGGATTTAAGTTAAATTTTTTTATTTAAAAAAATTAAAAACATGAGAGCAAAAATGATAAATTAAGCAGAAACAATGAAAAATAAAATTGAGGCATTCTCTAGGAAATTGGAACAGAAAGAGAGATGAATTATAGGAGAGAAATGATAAGACATTTGAAGTACCAATGCAGGAGGTCTAACACTCAGATAGTAATTCAGAGAGAAGAGAGACAAGGAAAGAAATTATCAACAAAATAATATAATTTCTTAGAACCAAATGACATGAGTTTCCTTTTGAAAGGGCCCAGGAAGTACCCAGGATAATGTCATAAAATTTCAGAATACCAATGATAAACAATAAAGCAGGAGTCAAAATGGCACCAGAAACTAAAGACAACATCAAAATGTGTTAAAGTTTTGAAAGGAGCATTACTAATGATATAGAGCACTACATCCAATCAAATGATCACTCTGATAAAATAGAGGTAGGTTTAGATGTGCAAAGCGTTATAAATTCACATGACAAAAACCTTAGAAACTATAGTTACCTGCGGAAGCTATTTGAGTATATTCTCATCAAAACAATGAAATAAGCCAAAAAAGAAAAGCATGGCACAGGAAATGAGGAACCCAATAGGTTAACTGATAGAGAGGTAAGATTCAAGCAAGACAGCCAAGGCACCAGGCATACAGCACAGCCAGTCAGTCCAGACTGAACCACGTCAGAAAGAAGATGAAATTGATAGACTACCTGTTGCATCTAAGGGTACGGAGAAGAAATTGAGACATTAACACAGAGTTTGGGGTTGAATTAATGATTGGTGTTGGATTACTGATAGAAACTAAGCAAATAAGCAAATAATACACTGCTTTAGAGGAAGCAAAATATTTTTCAAGGAAGTTAAAATAATTATAGTTTACTTCAGGGCTCAGCTTTGAATAGTGTTTGAAAGGTAAACTCATAATATTGATCTTACCAAAATTATGATATAAGCAAATATTTTGGAAATTGGTAGATGGAGACCAAATAGGTGGATGCAGTGGGGGAAAAGAAGAAAGAGAGACAAATACTCATTTTCCATAGTGGACTATAAATTGGTATTATCTAAAGTTAAAAAATCTAGAAATAACCATCCAAAAGTTTAGCGTATTTAACAAGTTGCATTCTGGGAAGGGAGCTCAAAGGAGAGAGGAGGAGCAGGGGGTGTTGCCTTCATTAGCAAACCTTTAAAAAATTTGCTTTTAAACTGTATTTTTAAAAAAGAAGGAATAAAGCAATAACAAAAATAAAAACAAAAGGTAATGATAGAACAAGACATTCTTGGCAAAGGAAATGGTAAGGCCTTGCATCAACATCCCAAGAATTTTCTGCTTGCATAAGGCCTGGAGAAGAGGCAGAGATGCAAAGATGAGAAAGCAAAAGGAGATGAGTCTGGTAGTTCTTCTCTCATCTATGTCATGGGAAGCTCCAGGAGAAAGTTGCTCCTATCCTAACAATGTGAAAAAGCAGGACGGTTCACAGAATCCTAACTGATCTTGAACCCAACAGAGAGCTGAGTTTTCAGGGCAATCAAGGGGGCTGAATTCCAAAGTGTGACAAGCCCCTCCAAGAACAATGGGATATAGTAATTCTTTCACCATTGGAAAAACATGGGAGGAAAAGAGGCTGTGGTAGAAGTGAGTTAAGATGAAATCAGCTAAAAAGTGAACCAATTCCTAAATGCCACATGTGGCTAGCCCATAAATTTAGAACTGAGAGCCCTGGTCACACAGAAAATTTGCACTCATCCCAAGACTTTTCCATGAACCTCTACCTGGTACTCACAAGAAAGATTGAAGGTGGCAGTCCAGGGGGACCTGAGAGAGCTCCTCTTATTGACACAGATGTGTGGGAGGTGAATGCTGCCCTTGGTGCCAGGCACAGAACATCATCTGCTACCCCACATGTTATCTGCACATGAACCAAAAACCTTAAGCCATGGAAAGCAGCAGCAAATTGTTCTTTCCTTAAGACTGCTGAGGAAGGGACGCCTGGGTGGCTCAGTGGGTTAAGCCGCTGCCTTCGGCTCGGGTCATGATCCCAGGGTCCTGGGATCGAGTCCAGCATCGGGCTCTCTGCTCGCCAGGGAGCCTGCTTCTCCCCTCCCCTCTCTGCCTGCCTCTCTGCCTGCTTGTGTGATCTCTGTCTGTCAAATAAATTAAAAAAAAAAAAAAAGACTGCTGAGGAAGAGGAATGAAACCTGTTTTCTTCTAGGGGAGAGGTATGTTCTGGAGGAAGGGTAGAATCCTCAAACATCTATCCCTAGAGTACAGGCAGGAAAACTTCACTGACTGCAGGATCCTGCACAAATACACAGCAGTAATCTTGCTATTGTGGGAGAGGGGCAGGAAGCTCTTTCCTTCCCAAGACTTTCTATAGATACAAGCAAAGTTTGCCTGTGATGGGAAGAGAGATAGGAATTTCAGGAAAGCTCACACTTGAGGCACACAAGTCCTGCCTAAAACTGTGGCTGGAACAATAGGACCATGAGAACTTCCCTATCCCTTCTTAATAAATTCATCACTGAGCAATCAACAATAACAGTTTACCAATGGAGAAGAGAAAAGAGTATATAGAGAGAACCCCTGTCTGCTTAGATGTACAAAGATGGCTGAAAGCTGAAAGTGGAGTGAGTACACTGAGACAAACCCACTGGCAGCCCAACCCTGAAGGAATATGAAGCCATATGTACTGAGGATAACAAACAGCAAGAAAACCCAACTTTGCTCAACTAGATTGACTCATTCCCACCACATGTACCCTACCAAACAAAGGAGAGTTTCTATTTCCAGATGTAAATACTGCTTACCTAAGTCTCTACTGTTCTATGAATGATGCCCGTCATTCAGTAACAAATTACAACACACATAGAAAAGAAAAAAAACAAAAAACAAAAAACAAACAACAACAACAAAAAACAAAAAAACAAAAACCCATCTTCAAGAGATAAAGCAATAAGTAGAATCAGATTCAGAGATGACCCAGATGTGTAACTCTTAGACAAGACTGGAAAATAACTGTGTTACATGGTATAGGATCTAGTAAAAATGATGGACCAAAGCATGAACTTAATTTAGGCAGAGAGATGGACACTATTATTAAAAAGTCAAACAGAAATGCCAAAAAAGGAAAGCATGATATCAGATATGATTAATTTTTGGTGGGTTTATTAGACACAGTAGAGAGAGGAAAATCAGTACACCTGAATTTATATTTTTAAAAATGGGGTGCCTGGGTGGCTCAGTGGGTTAAGCCTCTGCCTTCAGCTCAGGTCATGATCTCAGGGTCCCGGGATCGAGCCTCACATCAGGCTCTCTGCTCAGCAGGGGGCCTGCTTCCTCCTCTCTCCCTCTCTGCCTACTTGTGATGTCTGTCTGTCAAATAAATAAAAATCTTTAAAAAAAAAAAAAGATCCAGAATAGGGACGCCTGGGTGGCTCAGTGGGTTAAGCTGCTGCCTTTGGCTCGGGTCATGATCCTAGGGTCCTGGGATCGAGTCCCACATCGGGCTCTCTGCTCGTCAGGGAGCCTGCTTCTCCCCTCCCCTCTCTGCCTGCCTCTCTGCCTAATTGTGTGATCTCTGTCTGTCAAATAAATAAATAAAATCTTTAAAAAATAAAAATAAAAATGATCCAGAATAATACAGGTAAAAATACTGGGGATGTAATGCATGGTGACTGGTTAATAACGGGTATACAGCTAAGTGGGTATGTAGAAGGTCAAATAATATTTGAGAGTTGCTAAGATAGATCTTAAAAGTTCTCATCACAAGAAAAAATTGTAACTATGTGTGGTAATGGATGTTAACTAGACTTATCATGGTGATCACTTCATTATATATGCAAATAACAATCATTTCATTGTGTACTTGAAGTTAATAAAATGTTAAATGTCAATTATGTCTGAATAAAAAAGAAAAACCAAAAAAAAAAAAACAAAGATTTTACTCTAAAAAAAAATAGGTAAGGGAAAGATGGATAAATAATTTGAATAGACATTACACCAAAGATTTTTTTTAAAGGTTTTATTTATTTATTTGACAGGGGGAGATAACAAGTAGGCAGAGAGGCAGGCAGAGAGAGAGAAGAGGAAGCAGGCTCCCTGCTGAGCAGAGAGCCCCATGCGGGGCTCGATCCCAGGACCCTGAGATCATGACCTGAGCCGAAGGCAGAGGCTTTAACCCACTGAGCCACCCAGGCGCCCCAAGAAGATATTTTTTAAAAGCCAATAATCATATGAAAATATACTCAATATCATTAGTCATTAGGGAAATGCAAATGCAAATCAAAACCCCAATAAGATATCACTTCACACCCTCTAGGATGGCTAGAATTAAACAGACACTAGCAATGTTGGCAGAACATAGAGAAATTGGAGACTTCAGGACTGATTGTAGGAATGTAAAATGGTACAGCCAGTTTGTAAACAGTTGGAAGTTTCTCAGAAAGTTGAACATAGACTCAACAATTCTACTCCTATTTTAGGTATCTATCCCAGAGAATTGAAAACAAGTATTCAGGGGCGCCTGGGTGGCTCAGTGGGTTAAGCCTCTGCCTTCAGCTCAGATCATGGTCCCAGGGTCCTGGGATGGAGCCCCACATCGAGCTCTCTGCTCAGTGGGGAGCCTGCTTCCCCCTCTCTCTCTCTGCCTGCCTCTCTGCCTACTTGTGATCTCTGTCTCTGTCAAATAGATAAATAAAATCTTTAAGAAAAAAAAGAGAGAAAACAAGTATTCAGACAAATATTTATAGCAGCATCGTTTGTATTAATCAAAAGATGGAAACAACCTAAATGTCCATCAACAAACACATGGATAAACAAGATGTGGTATATCCACTCAATGGAATATTATTCCTCTGTAAAATAGAAATGAGGTCCTGGACTTCATTCTATTGCTCTATAGAGGGATGCTACAACAGGGATGAACCTTGACAACATTATGTAAAGTAGAAGAAGCCACTTACAAGGACCACATATTATATCAATGCATTTATATGAAATTTCCAGAATGGGCATAGAGACGGGAAGCCAAGTGTTTGCCAGGAGCTGGGGAAAAGAAAGAAGGGACTATTGAAGGGTTCATGGTTTCTTTTTGGGTTGATGAAAACGCTTTGGAATTGGACCAGGGTGACGGCTCCACAACCTTGTGAATGTACCAAAAACCACTGAATTGTACACTTTAAGCAGGTGAATTTTATGTATGTGAATTATATTTCAATTAAGAAAAATTAATGGGAGGAAGATGTTGAGAAACAGAGTGTAGACAACTCTTTTTTCATAAACTTGAAGGATGTTACAATACTGATAAAAAGTAAAGTTTGAAGATAGAAGAGGGAAGAAAACAGATGGAGGAAAGGATGGAGAGGAGTTCCTGAAGAAGCTGATAGGATAGAATCTAGAGCAGCTTTACAGAAACCAGCCACAGAGAGAATAAAGTTTTCCATCTATGGGCAAGAGAAAAGAAGGATGACAGCTGTGGGTATACAGCTAAGTGGGTATGTAGAAGGTCTGGAAGTTGAGAGGCCTGCCAAGACACTGTAGAGGCTAAACTGAATGGGGGCCTGAGGGGAAGGGATGCATCGAGGGGAACTGATGGATGCCTCTCGAATTTGGACACTTGATACCTGGGCAGTACTGGTGTGGGAGCAGGACTGATTTGGGGGCATGGATGAAGTCTATTCTGAATGTGCTGACTTCAACACATCGGCAGGACATCTGGATAAAATGCTTAGCAAGTGGCTAGAAATCGAAAATTCCACAAAGTGGTCAGAGGTACAGATGGGTTGTGGAAGAGAGATACATGAAGATAATAGCTGAAATTGTAGGAGTGGATATTCTCACCTATAGAGACAACAGAGAAAGGAGAGAAGGTGGCCAAGGGCTGAAGTCTGAGATATGTCTGCTTCCAGAGATAGGAGAACACAGAGGATCCCATAGAGACAGCAAGAGGGTGGCCCAGAATAAGTAGCATAATAGGAGGGGAAATGCATCAGAAAGCCAAAGGATGGGAGAGCTTCATGGACAAAAAAGGGCGTGATGATCTAACAGATTGCCGTAGAGATGATGACTACTAAAAAGCTATCGGATGTTATGAAATCTGCAGTAACTCTGAAGGGGAACCGTTCTCTAAAAAGAGTACAAGTCTGAGTGGGATCCAGAGTTCTCTCCATGATCAAAGTCTGAGTGTCTTAGTGCTGGGACTGCAGAAGACAATTGACTGCTCTTGAGTTCCCACAAGAACAAAGCCAGCCCTTCTGGGCACATGATGCTCAGCACAGTCTTACAGTATGACTTTCCACCACAGAACAGAGCGCTGGGCATGAGTATTCCAGCCTGAAAGCCAGAGTCAGACCAAAAGCCTCTCTGGAACTCCATAAATTGGCAGGGCCTGTCATTGTTAAGACAGGGTAGGTGACATGTGGTCTCACCCTCTCAATTTTTAGATGAGGCGAATCCAAATTTTCCACATTGGACTAAATTAATTTTCCCAAGGAAATTCCTTTGGTTAGAAGAACCAGTTCTATAACTAAGTATCTCTGTCTTCTCTGCTGCCATCTGTCTCCCTCCAAAATATCACTCACCTTTGTGAAATCACCTCCAGTGCTCCTCAGGAAGTGGCAGAGTAAGCAGCAGATACACAGAGCCTAGAAAAATCTGCTCCTTAGCCTATCCTGTTAGAAATCTGCTCAGACTGTGTTGTAGTGATCTTCCAGCTGCAAAAGCAGATGCTCGTTCATTTGTCATTGATTTGGTAAATCTCCTAGAACATTCCCTTCCTTTCTTTCTCATGATGATTCTTGTTGCAGGGTGTCAACTGGGATGCCAGTGGGTGACAGCATTTCTCCCACAGGGACAGCAGTCACCCTTAACGTCAGCCACACAGAAGCCACTTACTAAAAATTATTTGATGGCAGTAAGGGTGCAGCAACCGTCCTCGGCATATATTCCCTTGTCACTTTTTCCTCGCTGCTCATAATCACTAAGAAGCATCGCATATCCACATGCACACATATATTTTTAGCTTCCTGTCTCAAAGCATTTGGCAAACTGAAAATTAATGCACCGGACACCTGCGAGGACCATCTTGCAGCTCACGGAAATGCAGCCTGCTCTGAGCCAGCATCTGCTCTGCGGTGCAGGGCAATGGCACGGAGGAGCTCAGGGCAGGGCCCGAAGACAAATGACAGCAAGTGGAGCAGCAGGTGGAATTCTAAGTGGCCGCAACATAGGGAGCAGATGGTCAACACTGAGCAGCCAGAAAGGGCTTCTTTACCCAAAGTACTCTGCATCCCTTGATGACCCCAAATGCCGAAACCTGGAACAGATGACTATCGGATCTAGAAAACAAGAAAAAAAAAAGAGATATCTGGAAAAAAAAATACACATCACAGCCAACCAATACCAACAGCAAAGTCTACCTGAAGTCATCTGTGTCAAGAGGGCTGGGTGGCTGGGACATAGGCAACAGACTTTCATGAGAGCACAGTTTCCATATTTAGAATCAAACCAACTTTGGCTACAGGTTGTCACCAAATGCTTGCCGGCTTTACTGTTTCTCAGAGAACGTGTCTTTACTGGATTTCACTAGTCCACTGTGGAGGGGACCGCATAAAATTTCTTATTTGCCCAAACAAATCAGAATTTAAGTCAGAAGGACATACTAGACCTTTCACCTGATTGTCATGGGTCTGGGACCTCGAGAGAAGAGTATGAACCAAAGGGGTGTTTCTAAAGCCAGAAACAAACACAAACACTGCTTCTGTTCTCTTCCCCTCCTCTGCCCTGTTCCTCCTCCCTATTCCTCCTCCCCTCCTTTTCCTTTCCTTCCTTCCTTCTTTCCTCAAGTGTTTATTATAGTTTCCCTTTGGCTTCTACACAACTGGATAAACACACTTCTTTTGAAATAGGAATAAATGCTAAAAATATCAGATCATTTCTGTCCCCACTTAGATTTTATTTTTTGCAATGTTGCATTAAAAGCATGGGAGCAATAGAGGAAAGAATTTGTTCATAATCACATCAAGCCATCAGCTCTTTTTCCTTGTTTCCTTCTGGTCCTTGTTCGCGGAATTGGTACATGCATTGCACAGAAGTGGGTTGTATTTACAATATTTCTTTTCCATATTCTCCCCTGAATTCTGAGCCCTCATTCTTTCCCTGCCGCCTCTGTCTGTCTGTGCCATGTACCAGAGTACCACTAGCACAAGCAGGGACTTGGTGGGCTGGGCTCACCCTTTCAGGGTCTGGCGTACTGGAGGCATCTGATACCTATTTTTTTAATAAATCTAACCTTTACATACTTTTTAAAGGCTACCTGGATTCCACTGAGTAGATTATATGGTTATTTCCTGCTGTGGAGTGTTTGCTTCCAAATTCCCACTTGCCTATGTATAAAAGTGTATGTATGACCAAATACGTGCCCTCAGCGTATCTACGGCTTTTCCCCTCCCCTTCAGTTATTTTCTTAATACAAAGGTCTCAAGAGGTAGGCTGTGGTTTAAGTGGACTTAAGGTTCTTACACTTGTTGATATGTATCTCCAAATTGCTCCTCCCGCGGAGGCACTCCTTCCCCACGCGCTGAGTGCCCTCCCTCCAGGAAACTTCCAGCAGCTTCCTAGGGGCGGAACCAGGACCCTGGGAGATGCTGCTTTCAGTCCTCGGTTTTAAAGAGTAACCAGATGCTTTCTTCGTCCTCTGTGCGTGTCCCCCAGTGCTTCCTGAGAGCCATCGCCTCTACCTTTCTTGGTTTAAATCACTAAGAGTAGGCTCAGAGCTGGAGCCCCTCCAGAAGCAGACGCTGACAGCGAGTTGGAGTGCAGGGACGCCTCTTGGAGCTCTTGGCCACCACGTGGGTTGAAAGCAGCCTTCCCACATCTGCTCCTCGGCTGCGGGACCTCATCCTCTGCTCCAGCATCACTTACTTTGTACAAGATGTGTCTGGGTAAAAATTTTGTTTTCCTGCCCGCTCCTTCTCTGCAGGTGCCCTTGCCCAAACCGCACCCGTGGGGCTATGTCTGTTGGGAGCACGTGGGCCATCGGCTCCTAGACGAAATTCTCTCGGAACTTACAGTCCAGCCACAGCCAGGTGTTGCCAGTTACCCTGCCACGTGTTAGTTGAGAGGATAGTAGAAGACCCTGGACGCTGGTGTCGGAAGCCCTTGTTCTATTTCTAGAAGCTGCAAGATCATGGGTGAATCACTTACCACCTACAATCTTCAGTCCTCCCTCTGTGTGAAAGAGAGAGGATAACAGCCCTCCTATGTCTCCGGCTCCTGGTGAGAATCAGTGAAACTATGCAGGTGAACACTTTGAAGTGTTATTGGATGTGCAGACCATTGTTTTTACCCCTGCAGCACTGACTAGGAGGTACAGGAGAGACCAGAGGGAGGGCAGACGCCCTTGTTGATCTTGACAGCCGTTCCCTACGGGGTCCTTACTCACTGAACCCCAGCTGTGCTCTGGTGGCTGGTAGCTTTGCAGCTAGTGGGCAAGCATGGATCACAATTGATCTACAGGAGTCGTGACTATCCCATGCCCTCTTTGCTGCTTTGAAGTAAGCATGTGATCTGAGTCAGACTCATGACACCTGTAGGAAAGCAAAGCAGTGAGGTGTGGCTGGCCCAGTGAGAAAGACAGCCCTCCCTGACATAAGGAGAAACCCATGTGAGAAGACCCCCTCCTCCTTTTTGGTGTCACCAAGAAGGTGACACCCTCCTCCTCCTCCTTGGTGTCACCACGTGAACCCAGGGACTTGGTGCCACTGGCGCTGGGCATGACAGCTGCCTGCTGGCACCCAGCATGGGACAGCCAAGAGCAGCTCGGGTGCTGATCCAGGGTCCCGACTTGGTTGAACCAGTGCAGTGCTCAGTGGTCAGACTGAGCACATTAGTCAGACTGAGCACATTGTAGCGGGCATGCTTGCTTCCGCGTTCCACCCACTCTGCTTTATTGTAGTTCATTCTTAAAATTACAGTCATTAGTAAACCTCTGAGGCAAAAGCAAAATCTCATATGAATTTAGGAGCGGAAATAAAATGAAAATATGGGAACTATGGACGAGGGGAACGGTGGGCACTGGGGACTGGCAATGGGCTGATAGGTCTACCCCCAAGGACACAGGGAGGCTAAGAGAGAGAATGGGGCTGGTCATGGGGCAGCGTGGGCACGGCCCTGGGTGGGGACTAAATACAGGGATTCTAGGCTTGAGGAGAAACTCTGAGGAGGAGTATTTCCCTTAGAATACTGCCCCCTACCCTCTGTCTTTCTTTCCCCAGACGCAGCTCTTAATCTCATGTTTAGGCTCGATGTTTTGCCTTTATTATCATAAAAGTTTTTGTTTAGGTTTTGTTTGTTCCTAAGTAGGCTCCACGCCCCGCACAGAGCCCAACACAGGGCTTGAACTCATAGCCCTGAGATCAAGACTTGAGCGGAGATCAAGAGCCCGGCACTTAACCAACTGAGCCACACAGGAGTCCCCTAGTTTTGCACCTTAAATGTATGGAACTTTACCAAGAGCAACCCTTGGCTCATGACGCATAATCCTCGCTGGGCCTTATATAACCTCTCTTCCTTTCATGATTTATTTTTATTACATAACAAACACTGCTAAGACTTAAAAATTTCTCACCCGAGACTTAAAAATTTCCCAATGACATACACCCACCTCTGTGCTCATCTACTATCCCACTTCCCCGCCTGCTTCCTGCAGCAAGTTAACACCTTGGATCTTGTGTTTATCATTCTTATCCTTTTTCCTCTTTTTGTGTGTTTTATCCCATGTGTGTGTATGTCTGCCAATATACAGTTTGATTTTGCTTGCTATTTAACGAGTGCAGTCAAGATTCATCCAAGTTGTCGCACGTGGCTGGCACGGATCTATTTTCACTGTGGTGGTAGTCTGTTGTGTAAATGTACCACAATGTATCTATTCTCTTGTCCAAGGGCATCAGGCTGTTTTCAGTGTCTTACTGTATGGAATAAGAATTCATGAAAAGTCTTGCATATGTGTCTTAATGCACATGTGCTGAAGATTCTCTTGGGCATTTACCTAGAAGTGGAACTGCAAATATGCAAATGTTGAAATAGACATGATAATGCCAAGTTATTTCATAAAGTGGTCACTAGGTTATTTTCCCACTGGCAATACAGAGGAGATCCAATGACGATTTTCTCACTAATACGTAGCATTGTCAGATTTCCTAACTTCTATAATCACAGGGGTATAAAATCAGGTCTACTTGTGCACATGCTGTACAATTCTCCAAGGCTTACCATCTTTTTATGTATTTATCGGCCACATGTGGTTTGTCTTAGATTAAATACATTTTTATATTTTTTGCTCATCTTTCTATAGGGGGTTGTTTTCTTTTTCCTATAGGAAAGAACCTATTTTCCTTTTTCCTGTAGGAATTCTCTCTTATTCTTGAGTAATCTTACTGGTTATTTTTGTGGTGCAAATATTCTCTCTCTCATCTCTGGCAAGGATAGATCATACAATTATTCTCTGAAACAATATATTCTAAATTCACATTAAGAAAGACTTCCATATTTGGTATTGTCAGCTCTTTGGAGTTTAGCCATTTTAGTAAGTGCGCAGTAGTATCTTCTTTTAATCTGCAATTCCCTAATGACAAATAATGTTGAGGAGCTTTTCATATGCTTATTTGCCATCTGTGTATCTTCTTCAGTGAGGTGTCCAGATATTTTGCCCAGTTTTTTTCAGTTGGGTTCTTTCTTTTCTTATTATTGAGTTTTAAGATTTCTTTGTATATTTTGGGGACAAGTCATTTTTGCAAGTCTTTTCTCCCAGGCTGAGTCTTCTCCTTTCATTCCCTTAGCAGTAGCTCTTACAGAAAAGTGTTTTTTAATTTGAATGAAGTCCCAACTTACTTTGTCTTCGGTGGATCCTGTTTTTGGTGTATCTAAAAACTCATCACCAAACCCAAGATCACTAGATTTTTTTCCCTGTGTTTTCTTCTTGAACTTCTTTAGTTTTGCATTTTGTATTTAGGTCCAAGATATGTTCTGAGTTCATTTGTATGGAAGTTGTACCTAGACTTCTGTCCTTTGGGG
>RCUC01131256.1:0-24946 GCA_003697995.1 Taxidea taxus jeffersonii
TCTGGCTTATTTCACTGAGCTTACCATCCTCCAAGTTCATCCATGTTGGAGCCTGTGTCAGAATTTCCTTCCATTTTAAGGTTGAGTAATATTCCATTGCATGTGTTTACTACCTTTAACTTATCCGTTCATCTGTGGATGGACACTTGAGTTGCTCCTACCTTTCGGCTATTGTAAACAAGGCTGCTTTATTATAAACATGGGTGTACTATCCTTTCAAGACCCTGCTTTCAATTATTTTGGGTATGTACCCAGAAGTGGGATTGCTGGATCATATGATAGTTTTATTTTTAATTTTTTGAGGCACTGCCAAACTGTTTTCTCTAACATCTGTACCATCTAACAACCCCACCAACAGCACACAAGGGTTCCAATTTTTCTGCACCCCTGCCCACACTTGTAATTTTTTGGTTTTGTTTTTTAATAGTAGCAATCCTAAAACACATGCAACCTATAGGGAGAGCCTATTTTTTTTTTTTAATCCCTACTTCACAGTAGAGGAAAGCAAGACCAGAGAGGCACTGCGACCTGCTCAAGGTCCCACAGGTAGCACATTTCAGAGCTGGGATTCAAGCTCAGGGCTCTCTGTCCCCGCAAACGCTTGCTGTCCAACTCGTCAGTGACCTCCCTGGGGTCTCCAATGTCCTCAGAGCTCCAGCCAGGGCCTGGCTAGGGAGGAAGACCCCCCCACCCCTGCCCCCTGCCCCCTGGATCTCCCAGACCCAGGCAATCCTCAAATTAGCATCCCAACAAAGGCGTGACCCTGCAGACAACCCACATAGTCTTTGGCCTGGAGGCCTCTTCAGGGAGCCTCCTTCTTGGCTCGTCTGCCTAGCAACAGAGTGGGGTTCAGGGCTGGCTCTGCAGCATCTAGAGGGAAGTGCAGGAGGGGAGGGGCTGGAGGGGATTGAGGATTCTGCTTTCTTCAGTGCAGGGAGGCCTGGACCAGAGTGGCTGGAGGGAGGGGTAGGGCTGCCCAGAAGGGCCAGGACAGGCCTTCGAGGTTACTCAAGCAAAGAGCATGCAGACGCAGAGCCGGTGCGTCCCTGGCCCTGCAGCGTCCCACCTGCATGACCGTGGACAAGCTAGGATTCCCTACCTCTCAGTTTCTTCATCTGCAAAATCGGGAAGACAGTCAAAGCTTGCCGGGAGCTGCGGGTACTAAATGATCGCTAGATCCACAACGCCAGGCCAAAGACTGGACCTGACTGCACAGGCACCACTGCTGCTTTCCTCCCCACCCGCTCTTGCGTGTCCCACCTTTATCCCACAGTGCTCTGCTCTCCACCAATGGGGGATGGCAGAGCCTTGAGATTAAGAGTCCACCCTCCCAGGTGACTCCTTTTAGGAGTAACACATTTGAGTGTATTAGTGCTGCTCGGCTTCTTAGAAAAAACAAATGAATAGGGCACACCTATTGAATATGAATAGGGCTGGCTCAGTCCAAGGGGCGTGCAACTCTTGATCTCACAGGTTTGTAAGTCTAAGCTCCAAGTTGGGTGTAGAGATTATTTAAATAAATAAATAAAACTTAAAAAAAAAAAAGTAACAATAATACCTCCAGACAAACAAAGACATGGTCTCAAAGATGTTTGCTACTGCATCGTTTGTAACGATAATTTGGTAGCGCCCTGAATTTCATCCAAAGGCACTAGCTGAACTAGCATCCTACCATGAAATAGGATAGTATATGATCACTATAAAGGAAATTGAAGCTCTGTATTTATTGGCATTTTTTGGCATTTCCATGGCAATAAATGTTGAGTGGGGAGAAAACACAGGTTATGAAGTAGGTCATGTATAAATGATCCCACAGAACATAGATCTGCTTGTGTGTGTACAGACTACAGGTGCTCCAAGTATGGCTTCCTGATCAGCTCAATAGCATCACTTAAGAGCTTGTTAAAAAAAAAAAAAAGAGCTTGTTAAAAATATAGAATCTTGTGCCCCATGCTGGGCATGGAGCTTACTTAAAAAAAAAAAAAAAAAAGAAAGAAAGGGAAAAAAAAAAGAACTATAGCAACTTGCGCCTACCTCAGGCCTCTGGAATCAGAATTTAACAAAACTCTCAGGTGATTCCTGTGTAGGTTACAGTTTGAGAGGCGATGAAGTAAGGCATTGTCTAGAGAGATGCCCAATAAAGTACCATTAGGGGTGTTACCTTTGGGGGAGTGGGGGTGTGGGATTAGGATTTTCTTTTCTTCCTCTGCTTTTCTGAATTGTTAGTATTTTTTCTAATAAGCACATGTCATAAAAACAATAAAACCTTTAAAATGCTTGCAAAGACATAAGATCCCGACTCCTGGGTGGCTCTGTTGGTTAAGTGTCCGACTCTTGGTTTTGGCTCAGGTCATGATCTCACGGTGGTGGGATCAAGCCCAGCATTGGGCTTTGCACTCAGTGCAGAGTCTGCTTCAGATTCTTTCCCTCTTCCTCCTGCTCACTCTTTCTCTAATAAATAAATAAAATCTTAAAAAAAAAAAGATCCCAAACTATAAAACTCATATAGGAGAAAACACAAGTAAAAAAATTTTGTTAACACTGGACTTAGCAATTATTTCTTAGCTAGAACACCAAAGCAAGGACAACAAAAGCAAAAATAGATAAATGGGACTACATCAAAATTGAAAAAACTTTTGTGCATCAAAGGACACAATCAACAGAGTGAAAAGGCACCCTATGGAAGAAAATGTCCACAAATGTTAAGGGTTAATTTCCAGGATATATAAAAACCCTACAATTCAACAACAAAAAGTTTAATAACCTGACTAGAGGAAAAAAATGCACAAAGGACATAACAGTTCACCAAAGATATATAAATGGCCAACAGGTATACAAAAAGATGATCAGCGTCACTTGTCACTAGGGAAATGCAAATCAAAACCACAATGAGGGGCGCCTGGGTGGCTCAGTGGGTTAAAGCCTCTGCCTTCGTCTCAGGTCAGGACCCTGGGATCAAGCCCCACATCAGGCTCTCTGCTCAGCAAGGAGCCTGCTTCCTCCTCTCTCTCTCTCTCTGCCTGCCTCTCTGCCTACTTGTGATCTCTGTCTGTCAAATAAAAACAAAACAAAAAAAAAACCCACAATGAGCTACCATCTCACATCCATTAAGATGGTCAAAAAGGCAGACAATAACAAGTGTTGGTAAAGATGTGGAAACACTGGAAGTTCTCCAGGCGTGGTCACTGGCCCTTCCTGGCTGGAATGCACAGACAGAACTCTCCAGGCAGCCCCTGGGAAACTCAGGAGGCAGGTTCCCAGGCTAAATGCAGCTCAGATCCCAATGGATACTATCTCCTACTCATGGGACAGGGCCCTCAGATGTTAAGTGTGTAAGACAGAGTCTACAATTCCCCTGGAGTTGCTACAGGCCTGGAGGCCACCGTTCTCAGACCTCCATGGACTCCCAGCATTAAAGGGCCAGATTGCCCATTTCAGACAAAATGCCTCTATCAAGACCGAGTCAGATACTGCCACCAGACAGTATTGCCTTGGTGGGGGGGGGAGGCGGAGAGGAAGGGAACTTCAGCTTCCAAAGACATTTTGCAGACCCCCAGAAGAAAGAGCTATAGGAAGCCTACCTGCCCTGAACTCTCAACTGAGGCAGAAGAGGGGACCCACCCACTCTGGTGGTGAGCTGGGATCAGAACCCCAGAACCCAGCACCCCAACTTCCAGGCCAGGCTCTCCCACACTGAGCCTATCCTGTGCACTTATTTAGTTGGGGTACCATTAAAGCCCCTGAGATGGGGTGGAAGGCTGGGTGCCCTTCAGGCTTCCAACACCATCCCCCAAAGTGGCCAGAACAGGCATCCCCAATCCCACTTAAACCTCCACATCCTTAAAATGAAGTACAAATTCTCACTAGACTTATCAACGTCCTTCAAAATTTGGTCCCCACCGACTCCCCCACCTCATACCCCATTCTTCCAGCCCTGCAGCCTCCTGAACTTCCCACCTTCCCCAAACTCTGCTTTCTCCCACTTCTGCTTAATAGCCTGTTCTTCCTTTGTAAGCAGGGAGCTGTCCCGGAGCCCCCAGGCTGCTCAGTCACCATCTCCTCTGCTCCTGTGAGATGGGCTGTGTGCCTGTATCAAGAGCATGGAATCTGTCTTCTGCGTCTCGCCTGTTTCCAGCACCATGGCCAGCCAGCCCAGTAAATGATTATTGACCAAGAAAACAAAAGCATGTGAGTTTTCGGCCTGTCTTTTATGGCTAATTCTGGTATCTTCCTAAAGGCTTGGGAGCATGGCCTTGACCTTCCACAGTAATGGGCCCCTATGTGTCAAATGCTTTACCCATGTTATTGCATGTAATTCTATGGCATAGGCATTAACTTCCGTTTTATTGAGGAAGAAATCAATGCTTAGAGAAGTCTAATGGGGGGCGCCTGGGTGGCTCAGTGGGTTAAAGCCTCTGCCTTCGGCTCAGGTCATGATCTCAGGGTCCTGGGATCGAGTCCTGCATTAGGCTCTCTGCTCCGCGGGGAGCCTGCTTCCTCCTCTCTCTCCGCCTGCCTCTCTGCCCACTTGTGATCTCTGTCAAATAAATAAATAAAATATTTTTTAAAAAAGAGAGAGAGAAGTCTAATGACGGACTGCCCACAGCCAGGATTGGAACCCGGCCTGACCAGCCTGTGCTTATTCCACTGCACCTCATAGATGGCCTCCCAATAACTTGCTAGAGTGGGATAACAGGTGTGCCCTGGGGAATTCTCCACTCTGTCCAGGGATCCCTTAAACTGCACTTTGACCCAGGAGGCTGAGATGGAAGGGTGACATCTTGATCAGACGGCAGAAGTCAAGAGTCTGGGGAATCCTCAGAAATAAAGAGGCTGACAGCTGACTTGCTGTCCTCCCAGCGCTCCATCCATAGTACAGATAGGAGCCTAAGTAAAAAAAAAAAAAAGTCCTCTGTCAGGGGAGAAGTCTTTCACTCCAGTTATAATGGGGCTGGAAAAGAAGAGTCAAGGAGTCAAAAAGATGCCCTTGGAATGACCTCAGTTCCACCCAACTGGTAAAATGACCCGGAGAGAGCCGCAGGCTTGAAGAGCCCACCAGGGGTGCTTGAAGTCCCAGACTTTGTGCCAAGCACTTTACAAATCTTCTACCAGTTACTACATTTTTATAATCTCTATTCTGCGGATGAACTAACTGAGGTACAATTATTAAGTGAGAGTTCAAGGTCAAGAGGTTATGCATACAAACCCAGGCTTGCCTGCCTTCAAAGATCATTGTCTTAACCACCACGCAAACTGCCTCCTTCCTGAAAAATCCTCAAAGAAAACAAGTTCCTTACCCACCCCCTCATACCATCATGGTTCTGAAAATTAGGAATTAGTCACATAATTGAGTGAGTTCACCCCATGTGTATCATGAACTATAAAATTGTTCTTGCCCTTTGCCCCAAGTGTTCATTCATTCTAGATGGAAAATAAACTCCAAGGAGAGGGGGAAAAGTTTAAAAAAAAACTTCGAAAAAGTTATTTTCAGTGTTGTCTATAAAAACCAGATTACTAACAGCAAAACACCTGGAAGCAACCCAGCTTCCCAACGGAGGGGCAAAGGCTGCGTGTGCCGGGATGGACACATAAACCTTGAGTATGACCTACAGTAGTTGGCTTGTGTGCATTTAAAATAAATGCCAAGTGTAAAAGTAGAACTCATTTTAATTTCAGAATACCATCTGAATAAACCAGGCTCACCTATGCCATTTTCTTTCCCCGCTTTTTAAAGAGCTCTAAGTCAATTAATTTTTGATAAGGTAATTCAAGCATGTGATAATTCATTCACACAGAGTGCTTAAAGATCTAAAGACCTAAAGCACTATGCAGTGAACCCACAACAATCGTTTAAAAATGTGGGTGGGTTTGATGATTTACAAAACCCAGAACACGGGAAAGTAACTTGCTTTATGGTTACTTGGATCTGCCTTTTTCCCTGCAAGGCTGAAGAAACACGTAGAGAATTCACATTTCTGAGATATAGTGCAGAGCTGCTTGGCGGCGGGGGGCAGGGGGGGGCCTGTCTTTTTCAAGTCTCGCTCAAATCCCTCTTGCTGTGATCTGCAAAAGCAGCAACTAAGTTGAGGTGAAGTCAGGAAAAGAAAACCATATGAGAAAAAAAATGCCTTCTTACCTGTTCACCCAGAAGGATGTGGTTTTCTAGGGCTTTGCTGAGGATTTTAATGGACTCCAGGACTGGAGCAGGTGCCCAGGAGCTGGGGGCAGTGGGTGCCAGGTGGGAGAGGCTGCGGCTTCCCTTAGCCTGCAATCCAGGCTTCCTGACTGATGAGAAGGGCGGGGGAAAGCAGGCCACTGCAGCTCCCGATTCAGAAACTGAAGCCAGCAAGGGCGGGGCAGGGCCACGTGTCCCCAGCCTGCCTTGGGAGTGCGGGTAGGAGGGGGCCACAAACCCAGACGATCAGCCAGGAACTGTTTCCTGGCTCAGAGTGGCTGGCAAGTTAATGGCAACAGTCCCCAGAATCAGATTTTGGCTCCCAGGCAGGTTGGGCCATTTTAAGGGGCTACCCTAGCTCCTCTGCAGAATACATTTACTCTGGCAAAAAAATCCTCCTTACAAAAGTTAATAGAAATGGATGATGTGGAAATGACTGCAGTGCATGTGTACACAGACGGACAGATGGAGAAAAGGCCTTTGATAAATATCACCACTGCTGAGGACCAATCCATTACCCAGTGTACAGACAGACATGAGCCCAGAGAGATGAAGCCCGGGACTTCTGTTCTGGTGTAACTCGTGATAGGACACATAGCACAGGGAGTTCCTGAGGACACAGAAATGAAGCCCTTTGCTCAGCCTCATCTCTGAGAATAAGGGCACTTCCACTTTGCCTGGGTAAGACCAAATGCTGAGAATGGTTCTGCCCAGCAGAGTTCCATGGGCACCACGAGGAAGCTCCTCCCCCACCTAGCTCCCACAGCAAACTCCATATATTTGGAGTTGTTAGGGGTGGGCCAACCCCCCAAAGGATCCTTCAGCGCTTCCTCCAGAGGACATTACCAACAAGGATCAGGAGACAGGGGAAGGGCTGTGTTCAAAGCATCGAAGTATTCAAGACAGTAATTTCCAGCTCCCATTTCTCTGAATGGGAGCACAAAATTTTTATTAAAGGACCCCTTAATAACATCTAGAATTCCAGAGCACCTACTTTGAAAAATGCTAGCCTAGATGTTAACATGTCTTATTCTGAATGCCAACATCTAGCACAAATGGTTGTTTAAGAAATGATTTCTCGGGGTACCTGGGTGGCTCAGTCGTTAAGCATCTCCCTTCAGCTCAGGTCATGATCCCAGGGTCCTTGGATCAAGCCCTGCATCGGGGTACCTGCTCGGTGGGGCACCTGCTTCTCCCTCTCCTACTCCCCCCACTTGTATTCTCTCTCTCACTGTCTCTGTCAAATAAATAAAAATCTTAAAAAAAAACAAAAAACCATCAGTTTAAAAAAAAATGACTTCTCAGTTGGGTTGACAAAATTGGATTCCTGGTTTGGCCCTGAACTTCCAACAGGACAAGGCCCTCCTCACTGGAATGTACTTGGCTAATTCTCCACCCTCATCCCCAAGGCTGTGCCTACACCAGCCACACACCCCCACTCTACAAGGCCTTGGCAGAGAGTCAGGGGGCCTGGAGGGAGGGTAGCAGAGTGGAAGTGATGGGGGCACAGCCCTAGGAGCTCACGGGAGCCTCACAGAAGCCCGAAAACTCCACTGTGCCCTCTCTGGGGCCCCTCGCTTGGAATGTCCCTTCCTTTTGAAGCCTTGCACATGAGACTGCAGTTCAAGATGGAGATGGCTCTAGTCATCCCTGGGTTCCAGACCCAAGTTCAGTGGCCATGCCTCTTCATCCCCTGGAGGCTCAGCAAGAGCACTTTGCTGTTATCGTGACCCCTGAGGTTTTATTCTACTTTATAGACAGGAAACTGAGACCATGTTTAGAGACTGGTGAACCCAGGTCGCCGGACTGTGTTCAAGGCTCTTTCTATGGCCTTCACTCCAACTTGGCATTTCACAGACAGGATTTTGACCGTTTTCCGTGGTAAAGTGGCCTTTCTCCAGCTGCAGCATCAGCTCAGTAAAGGCAAGAGGTTCCCCAGACAGCTTTGTTAACAACACTAGGCCTTAATAACTCACAGTAAATGTTGATACTTCTCATGACCATCATGTCACTAGCCTATACACATCTATTCATGGCCCCAAATTATTAAATGGGTGAAAACCCTAAATGAACTAATGCAAAGCATCTCACGTTCCCTGAGATTTTGTTTGCTGTCAGAGAAGGCAAGTTCTGCTGGGTAAGCCTGTGAATAAAAATGTGAAGGCTCTAGAAGGCAGAGGTGGGGTACTGAGATGGGTTTGCCTTTGGGCTTACAAAAAAACCTGCTGGGGAGGGGGTGCCTGGGTGTTTCAGTGGGTTAAAGCCTCTGCCTTCAGCTCGGGTCATGATCCCAGGGTCCTGGGATTGAGCCTCACATCAGGCTCTCTGCTCAGCGAGGAGCCTGCTTCCCCCCCCCCCCTCTGGCTGCCTCTCTGCCTACTTGTGATCTCTCTGTCAAGTAAATAAATAAAATAAAATAAAATAAACCACTGGGTATTGTCTTCTAGATTTGGGGGGGTAGAGTGGGGCTGGGTAGTGCTGACAGGCCTGGAGCTACCTCCAGTTGAGTCTCCTACCTTTTTGCCCCCAAACTGGAATTTACAACCTTGGTCTATGTATTTATTTGGCTTCAGTTTGAATAATAAACACTGTTCCCTCATTCCCTAACCGACCTAATGATTTTTTTTTTTAAAGATTTTATTTATTTGACAGAGAGAGAGGGAGAGATCACAAGTGGGCAGAGAGAGAGGGGGAAGCAGGCTCCCCGATGAGCAGAGAGCCGACGTGGGACTCAATCCCAGGACCCTGAGATCATGACCTGAGCCAAAGGCAGAGGCTTTAACCCACTGAGTCACCCAGGCGCCCCAACCTAATGATTTCTAAGTCTGATGACCACCAGACTGTGAAATATACATATGCCCAGACACCAGCAGAGATTAAGAGTAATCTGGGGACAAAATGCAGCAATCTATTCTGACTAACAGATGATCCTAATGTCCAGTTAAGAGTTAAAAACCACTGGGGGTGCCTGGGTGGCTTAAAGCCTCTGCCTTTGGCTCAGGTCATGATCTCAGGGTCCTGGGATTGAGCCCCACATCAGGCTCTCTGCTCAGTGGGGAGCCTGCTTCCCCCTGCCACACACCCCCCTGCCTCTCTGCCTACTTGTGATCTCTGTCAAATAAACAAATAAAATCTTAAAAAAAAAAAAAAAAGTAAAAAACCACTGCACGCTGCAACAGGTTTCTTTCTCTTTCTGGACTGAAAACCTTTGGGTACCCACCATCTGCCTCTTTTTTCAGATTTGGGATCTTCTGACTTTTCCCAGAAGTCACAAGGCTGTACTTGTTTTAACTGAGGAGACAAAGAGACATGACTCTTCAGAAACTTGCCTCCAGGCTCTCTAGCAAACTCACCAGAACTGCTAGGTTATAAAAACTGTCCTTCAACTTTTGGGTGCAGAGCAGACCTGCAAGGAGATGGCATGTAGTAGGTGCTTAGTAAATACTGGTGGAATAAATGAATTTGTCAGCCTCTTCTAGTGGGTTGGTCATGTCTTCTGATGTTGGTTTTCAAGCTTCGATAGGAATAGTTGGCTAGGCTGATGCAGACTTGTGGAGGGGACTCTTCTGACCGCTGTGTAGTGTGTATCTGCTGATTTCAGTTTGCTCAACTTCACACAAGCCCCATACACTGGGCTAACAGATCCCCAAATGTAGTAGCCACTGACCACAGTTGTTTAATGACTCCCTACCACATACCCAAGATTAAACCCGATGGCCCCCACACTTATATTTTGGGGCAAGGTTTGATTTCAGCAGCAGAGATGGTTCTTCTGAGGTCTTGATATAGCCCTTGAATGTGTTTTAAAGGTACAATAAACAAAATACCCACATATAACATACCATATGCACGTGAGCAGGTAGATGACTCAGGCAAACACATGTCATTTCTTTTTTTCACAGAAACAGAATTCAGGATTTTTTTTAAAAAAATCGGAACCCGGGTTGATCTCATCTGAAGAATGTTCCCAACGTTTCTGGCTTCCCACTAATGAGAAACTCAAGAGAGACTGCATCACAGGAGCAGCACACATTCTGAAGACCAGTGCTCTTCTCCCCATGACAGGAGTGAACTCCAAGTGCCTTTCCCAGCCACAGCAATCTTGCTAGCAATACATTCAACAAAACAAAACAAAATAAAAAAAACACCAAGAAAAGCAACATTCCATCCATAGTCCAACTTGGCCCCCAACCCCATCCCAGGAATGCTATTCTTGGCAAAAGATCTTCCAGAGGAAACAGCATCTGCAAAACCTCTAACTGTGAGGTCAGGGAAAAGATGAGGCAGCTGAAAACTTTTCAGTTCTTTCTTAGACCCAAGTTACAGGGATCTAACAGAGCAGCAGGATGGGAGCAATCCTAGTAACTCAGGGCAAATGCCTCAGTCTTGACATTTTTCCTTTCTGAGTCCCATGGAAGACTCCGATGTGTTCTGTAAGTCTACAGAGTTCCCCACTTACCTGGCTGCTCAGTTAAACCAAAGAAGTGCATTAGTCCCCCTAACACCTACATAGATGGGATCTGTAACTTAGTCTCATCCTATCATCAAGTTTTATTAAGCACATTTTGTAGCTTCTGGGACAAAAGCTATGAACTAGACAAAATTCCTGAGCTCAATATATTCAAGCCTAATTCCCTATGCCTGTGCTCCAGAAATTCTACTTGCAGACCACAAGCAAATTTATGGACAGACAGATGAAGGGAGCTCAATGGCGATAATTCCTGGATATGACACCTTAAGCACAGGCAACAAAATAAAAAATAAAAAGTGGGACTACATCAAATGAAAAAGCTTCTGCACAAAAAGAAAAATCAACAAAGTGAGATGACAGCCAACAGAATGGGAAAAATTATTTGCAAACTAAGTATCTAGATAAGGGGTTAACATCCAAAATATATGAAGAATTCATACAACTCAATAGCAAATAATCCCATAAAAAATGGGCAAAGGGGAACACTAATTCAAAAAGATACATGCACTCTTATATCTATTGCAGCATTATTTACAGTAACCAAGATACAGAAGTTGTCTAAATGTCCATCAATGAAGATGTGTATATATATATATTATGGAATATTACTCAGCCATAAACAAGAATGAAATCTTGCCCTAGGCAATGACACAAATAGAGCGAGAGTATAATGCTAAGTGAAATAAGTCAGTCAGAGAAAGACAAATACAGTATGCTTTCATTCATATGTTGAATTTAAGAAACAAATGAACAAAGAAAAAAGAGACTAAAAAAAAAAGACTCTTAAAAACAAAGAACAAACTGGTGGTTGCCAGAGGGATTGTGAGGAGTGGTGAAACAGAGAATCAAGAGTACACTTATCCTTTTTTTTCCTTTAAGACTTTATTTATTTGAGAGAAAGAGAGAAGTACATGTACTCAGGCCTAGGGGGAGGGAGAGAATCTCAAATACGTGGGGCTTGATCTCACGACCTAGACCATGACCTGAGCCAAAACCAAGAGTCGGATTCTTATACTGACTGAGCCACCCAGGTGCCCCTAGAGTACACTTATCTTGATGAGCACTGAGTAATGTGTAGAATTTCTGAATCATTATGTTGCACATCTGACACTGTTAACAATTATATTTCTGCTTTTTTAAAAATGGGCAAAGGAACTTAATAGACATTTCTCCAATATAGATACACAAAAATAAACTCAAAATGGATGAAAGACTTAACTGTGAGACCTGAAATCATAAAAATCCTGAAGTAACAGGATTGTCTGACATGGCCATGCCAATATTTTCCTAAATAGGTCTCCCAAGGAAAGAGAAATAAAAGCAAAAATAAACTACTGGGACTACATCAAAATAAAAAGCTTTTGCACAACAAATGAAACAATTAACATAACTAAAAGGCAACCTACTGAATGGGAGAAGACACTTGGCAAATGACATATTTGATAAATGATCAGTATCCAAAATATAAAAAACTGATACAACACCCAAAAAACAAATAATCCCATTAAAGAATGGGCAGAAGACATGAGCAGACATATCTCCAAAGATGGCCAACAGACACATTAAGAGATGCTGAACATCATTCATCCTCAGGGAAATGGAAATCAAAACCACAATGAGGTTATCACCTCACATCTGTCAGAATGGCTAAAATCAAAAACAAGAAACAAGTGTAAACAAGTACTGGTGAGGATGTGGAGAAAAAAAGAACCCTCATGCAGCGCTGGCAAGGATGCAAACTGGTACAGCCACTCTGGAAAACAGTATGATGGTTCCCCAAAAAGTTAAAAGTAGAATTACTCTACTACCCAGTAATTGCACTACCGGGTTCCCAAAATACAGAAGCACTAATCCAAAGGACACATGCACCCCTATGTTTATAGCAGCATTATTTACAATCACCAAAGTATGGAAGCAACCCAAGTGTCCATCCACAGACGAGTAGATAAAGATGTGGTATGTGAACACACACACAGCCATGAAAAAAGAATGCCATCTTCCCATTTGCAATGACACTGATGCAGCTATAAAGTATAACGCTAAGCAAAATTAAGTCAGTGAGAAAGACAAATACCATTATTATCTCACTCATATGTGGAACTTAACAAATGAGGAGAAGGGAAAAAAAAAAAGAGAGACAAACCAAGAAACAGACTATCACAAGGGAGGAGAGTCGGGGGATGGGGAAATAGCTCTGGGGATTAAAAGTGCACTTACCGGGAGCCTGGGTGGCTCAGTTGGTTAAGCAGCTGCCTTCGGCTCAGGTCAGGATCCCAGCATCCTGGGATCGAGTCCCACATCGGGCTCCTTGCTCGGCGGGGAGCCTGCTTCTCCCTCTGCCTCTGCCTGCCACTCTGTCTGCCTGTGCTTGCTCTCTCTCTCTCTCTTACAAATAAATAAATAAAAAATCTTAAAAAAAAAAAAAGTGTACTTACCATGATGACATTGAGTAACACAGAATTGTGGAATTACTATATTATTGTACACCTGGAACGTTAAACACACTGTACACTAAAACACAACAGAACACACTGTATGTTAGTTATACTGGAAAATAAAAAACGTAGCAACAGAAGTTGTGATATACGTATATGCAATGCAATATTACTCATTTAAAGAAACTACAAGGAAATCTTGCCCTTTCTAACACAGGTAGACTTAAACTTAAGGGCATTATGCTAAGTGAATTAAGTCAGACAGAATCCTGTGTGATCTCACCTATCTGTGGAATCTAAAAAAAACACCTAATTCCTAAAAGGATATGAGATCTGCAGTTGGGAGTGGAGGTGGTGGCGGCAGTGTTGGAGTAAGATGGTCAAAAGGTATCAACTTCCAGTCCTAATTATTAGACATATAATGTATAACATGACCATAATTAACATTGCTATGTAATATATATGAAAGTTAAGAGAGTAGATCCTAAGTGCTCCTCCCAAGGAGAAAAGTATTTTTGCTCCTTCTTTTTATTCTATCTCTGAGAGGATGAATGTGATCATTTTACATTGTATATACATCAGCCAGACCATGATGCTGTAGGCTTTAAACTTATACAGTAATATATGTCAATTATACCTCAAAGCTGGGGGGATAAAAAAGGTAAAAGAAAATCTTTCCAGCTGTTAGAAACCTGGTAGAGAAATCAAGTCCAGAAGGCCCCTAAGTTACGGAGCTGAAATGTTATCTGTATATCCCTCCACACTCTATCTTATCTAGCACCCACAGACACATCAAAAGTAAAGCAGTGTAAGGGGAAAAGAAAATATCCTAACGTGTACTGGGTGGGGAGGGAAGGAGAACCTCTATGGTTCTTCTGTGACTCCTAAAGGAAAATGGAAGACTTCACTGTCTTCCTGGCCTAAGTCCCATATATGTAAGAGCTTAGGTTTGGCTCAGTAAGCACCCATCATGTGCTGAACTGGGTGGGTATTCCGGATATATGTTCTCATTTTATTCTCACACCAACCCTGTTTATCTCCATGTTACGGTGATGCCAACCCGCCTTACCAATGTCATAGATCTATTCAGAGAGGCAAAGACTTGACTGAATTCAGGCCTGTGAGTTCATGTCTAGACTTATTTACAAGTTCCCATTTTAGACTTAGCATTTCACAATCTTTAGGGGAAAGTGCCCAGGAATCTATATTGAGTAGCTTAAGGGATGATTTTCATGATTAGAGAAATTTGAGAGAAAAAAATAAATAAAACATACTAACAAAATTTGTATTCCCCAAAGACATAGAGTCACTCTGACTTTTTTGATAATGTTGGGACTCTTAGGAGCCAAGATGCTATCTCAAATAAGGTTGAGCAACACAATAAGGGACTTGCATGCTTATCTGACATCTCTCCCTTTAAGATGGGGGAGCCAAGGCTCACAAATTTTAAATGGCTTGCCCAAATTCACTCAGCGGTTATCTGGCCAAGCCAGATCAGACAGGTTGCCTGATTCTAGCTCTTTCTACCATAAACACATGTTGATTGTTTCACACGTAAAAGCCTTTTCTCCCTACTAGGCTATATTAAGTTCAACTGAGCAAACCCTGTCAATTTCTTACTGTGCTTATTATTAGTACAATGCTCAGAATATTATTAGCTCATCATTTGCTGTCATCTACCACCTTTTGCAATATGCACCCACATGTCTGTGACAGTCCCAGAGTTTGTTATCATTTTCCCTAGGCTTTGGGTTATACAGGAATGGGAAAGGAGAGAATCTCATAATATGAAACCTTTGCCTGGCCTACCTGTAGCTCTCCAGTGGGGCAATACTTATTCCACACATTCCCAGCTGTGGCAAAAGATCTAAAATTAAGATTCAATATTATATGCTATAAAATTAAAAAGGCTTCAAATGGCCTAAGTGCAAGTTCCCCTCCCAACTCTGCTCTTACAGATAAGGTTCCCAACCTAAACCTAAACCCTCTTTATCAAAGGACTATACCATTCCTGCTCATTTCTGGGCAGCAGAAATGAGTCTATAGATTTATTCAAACAAGCCAATCACAGTCACATCTTCCCACAGGAAGAAGGAGGCACCCCACCTTCTTGATATTATAAAGCCTGTCTCCCTCCCAAAGCCTCCAGCTGTTTACTTAGTTGTTAAGTGCAACCCCCATGTGGCCTTGCATGGCACACAGTGCTCTTTTCCCCTTGGCTGTGATTTTCTAACTAATGAAGTGCTCTTTGTGTCATCACCCCCTCCAACCCGGTAGAGACAATTCCTAATTCTATACAGAGATCAAATTTTCCTTTCTTACATAAACCCCCTATGACCACAGGAAGCAGTACTTGAGGAGAAAACAGGGCACAAAGGGCCACTACTCAAGCATCTATGCAAAGTTTCCCAGACTACTACATGTCAACATCAGACAATCTGACAAACTGGACGGAATGGATTTAGGTAGGGCTCACAGAAAAAAATGAGTCCTGGAAACTAGGCCATAAAAATATAATTCTGTGGAGCGTCTGGGTGGCTCAGTGGGTTAAAGCCTCTACCTTTGGCTTGGGTCATAGTCTCAGATCCTGGGATCGAGCCCCACATCCAGCTCTCTGCTGGGCGGAGAGCCTGCTTCCCCCCCTTCCCTGCCTGCTTGTGATCTCTCTCTCCCTCTGTTAAATAAATAAATAAAATCTTAAAAAAAATAATAATTCTAGGGGCGCCTGGGTGGCTCAGTGGGTTGAGCCTCTGCCTTCAGCTCAGGTCCTGATCCCAGGGTCCTGGGATTGAGCCCCACATCGGGCTCTCTGCTCAGCGGGGAGCCTGCTTCCTTCTCTCTCTCTGCCTGCCTCTCTGCCTACTTGTGATCTCTGTCAAATAAATAAATAAATTCTTAAAAATAACAAAAAATATATTTAATTCTAAAGTGTCACGTGCTATGTGAATCAGTAAGATAGTAAGTGTTACTAGCGATTCAATTCCTGGCAAAACCTGGATCTCTCCTCACTGCTCTAAAACCTAGTCATGATTAGAGATATGCAGCATGAGGAACCCTCTCAACAGTGGACTGGGCTGTTCGGGGCCAAAGGTTGTGTCTAACCACCTCCATTCCTGACTCTAACACAGTGCTAGCCACAGAAAATCTGCTCATGAAGTGGCTGAGCCTATGCACATGAAGAATGTTTTACTCTCTGAAAGACCAGTAACAGCAGTGAGGTCAGGTCTTTCCAGGCTTATTGAACCTGGGGAACTGCCCGAAGAGTAAGGCTGCCTTTTCAGGTGTGGACATTTACAGGTGACAGGCTACCAGTGCTGCCTCCTCATACTCCAAAGGCCCTCCTGAGTTTGCCTAAGACGTCCAATGCAGATAGGACTCTCCACCCTGCAACCTCCCCCCCAAATGGTTACCCATGAGCCTTTAAATAGGGACCACATATACTGATTTTGTTCCCAAGGGCAGGTTAGTATCTGTGTTCTTCTGTACTTACTGATCCTTCCTAGGAGTCATATGCCAAATGATCATTTCAGGAACTGTAGAAGTAAACGGAGCATCTGTTCAGAGACCACCCACCTGGAATGCATGCTAAATCCTTCACTCTAAGACTTCAAAGTAGAAGGAAGCTAAAACAGGGGAGAAGAAATCAGCCACCATTCCTAAATATGCAATGGGAAGAAGCATGGCTGATCACATGGTTATTACTGAGCCCAAGTTTCATCTGCACAGCAAAAAGAAGTACAAGAAGCCAAAAATCTACCGCGGAACTGGGATTGTGAGGCCACAGGGTGCCAGAAGTACAAGCAGGCAGCTGAAAGGAAGGGGGATCCTCGATTTTTCATGCTCTAACTTAGGCTCAAATTCCCCACCTAAATTCTCACCCCCAGAAAACACACATGGACACAAGCCACCTTCAAAACTAGATCTGTATTTCTGGTTAGATTCCAGAGTGGCAGAACTCAGGAGTTATACTATATTCAACCTGGTCCCCACCTCAACTTGCCTCCTTCCCTCCCGCCCACAAAGATAACATTGTACAAAACTGTATTTACAAGAAAACCAGTTAAAAACTAAGGGTGTATACAAAAGTAGACAAAGAGAGCCAGAAATATCAATGTAGGGAAAGGTCTGGGGGAGAGGGAACATCTTATTACACACCAGAAACTGGGAGCAATGTATTATGTACTAGGCAGAAAGAAGCATAGCAAATTTCAGTGCCAATTTTAGGGGGAACCAGTCACTCCAGGGAAAGAGTGGATAGGCAAGACCTACTAGATTTAATATTACAAAGTCTTATCCAGCCACCCTTCTTCTGCCATATGGGTTCAGAGCCACGTGGTGGGGTAACAGAACAGTCTCTGACACAAGTCCCACAGGAAAAGGAAGGGCTCAGAAGGCATAGCGGGTCCGGATGTCCTCAAGCTTCTTGGACACCTCAGGTGGGGTTCGGTCCAGTTCTTCAGAGACGTTCTTCTGTTTGTTGGGCTCCATGGAGTTGAACTGCTCACAGAGATCTCCATCTATCACATTCTAAGATACAGAAAAGTGAGGAAGAAACAGGTCAGATGCTTAAAGAAAGTGGCATGCTAAAGCAGCAGCAAAGAAAGCTTTTATTCTCTCTCAGATATCTGAACCGTTTCAGAGCCAGGAACACTACTCTAAGTTCATCCTTAGTATCCTGTGTTCAGAGTAGCAAAACTGGGTGAAGCCTCTTCTCTGGCTGTGGTCTGCCCTGGGGCAAGAGGTCCTTGAAAATCACTAGCCATTCTTCTCCCCCATTACTGACTCCATCAATTCACTCCTTTGATGCTCCTTCCATCAAGACTGTTCTGATTTTTAAGGGAGGGAGGTCCACAGAAAACACAAGTTACGTGGGGCAAGGATCCCCCTTTTCAACTCAGATTTCCACCGAAGACCTACCTTAACAGGGAAGTAATAGGAACGAAAACTGAGGTGGTCTCGGCCACAGAGAGGAGGATGCTCAGACCGTAGATGCATTTCTACATGTTGGAAGAAGTCATGGTCCTGGTGGAAGATACAAAGAAATCTATTACTAAAGAAAAAAGTTATTTCAACTAGTCTATGGTTTCCAGAAGCACAATGAACAGACAAGCCACTGATCTTTTTTTTAACCATCCAAACAGATGTTAACTATTAAACTGCTCCTGTGACAACCCCAGGTTTTCCTGCTACAAGATACCTAAAACCTGCACCTATATTTGCATAACACAAGAGAACACTGTATGTAAAGACAGATTTGTAAAGTCAGATTCCTGATCCCTGCTTCCTTAGCTGAAATGACATAAACCCAATTTAGCCAATCCTAGAGCTGAGTCGAGGAAGCAGCAAGTACACAGTCTACCTCACTGTAGTAATCATCATTCCTAGTCTGTGGGGTTTGCCCCACAGTGGCTTTGGCCCCTAACTCTATACCCATACCGGAACGAAACCAAACCTGGGGAGCCTGGGTGGCTCAGTTGCTTTCAACAGACTCTTGGCTTTGGCTCAGGTCATGACCTCAGGGTCCTGGGATCAAGCCCCAGGTTGGGCTCCATGCTCAGTGGAGAGTCTGTCTGAGGATTCTCTTTTCCTCTCCCTCTGTCCCTTTCCCTGCTCGGTGTGCGCACGCGCACTCTCTCTCTCTCTCAAGTGTACTTTAAAAAGAACTAAACCAAACCCTGGTACAGTATAAAAACAAATGGCTTGGAGGAAGAGGGAAATCAGGATTCCTATTTTCTCAGGCACTTCTATCACCTTATAATATTTCCAGAACATGCCCAGCTGCAAGTGGGGACAGAAGATTTGCCCTCTTAGGCTGATTTAGCACCAAGAAACAACCTTGTGAAGGCAAAGGCCAGAAGAATGTGGGAGATTTCACCTCATGGGATGTGAATGGGACAAGGATGCCAATTCCTCCTGACAACGTGGTATAGACAAGCGATTCTGAGCCTCCAGGGATCAGTGTGGTCTTCTGTAATGACAGCACAGTCTCGCCCACATGGTAGTTCATGATCACCTCCGCCTGTAAGTTGAAAACAGACTAGTAACTGTGCCCTTGCCCTCTGGACCTGTTCCTAGATTCCCAAGAGCAAGCAGTGCCTCCAAAGAGCAGATTTCACCTTCTTTTAAATCCAAATATGATTAACATTTAAAAATACTTAGAATGTTCTTAACATTTACTTGAGATTAATGTCACAAGGCTGAAGTTAAATCATTTCTGATAATTATAATGGAAAAATATTTTGTTAAATTACCAAGTTTACAATAAAAAAAAAGAAACCACAGATAATTATTAAAAAGCAGCAATCATTAGACTAGCTCTCTAAAACAGACCTATTTTAAAAGTCCAGACATGATCTACTACAGAAGTATATACCTACAGGAGAAAAGTAAAGAGCCCAGAACAACCCCTCAGAGAAGAGCCAGCCGGTTAATATCAGGAATGTGTGCAATGATTTTTTCCAAGGAACACACCATGCTTTAGTCACTGCTAAAATGTCTTGGGAAAATTCTATTTTGCAGTGATAAAAATGGAATGGTGACTCAGTCACTGTACATCAAGCCCAGCATCTACCCATCACAGGCTATGAAAGGATGTCCATGAGCAGGAGTGTACTCAGTATAATCATGTGCACTGCAGACAGCTGACTACAAAATGTTCCTTCAGTATGGGTCATGGGGAATGTAGCCTGCAAGCTGATACCTCTCCTTCAGGGTCCCTTCTGCAATCTTACCTTCTGAGAGGCCCCGTTGAGCAAGCCTCGGTCCCACAGGGCTTTGTTTCCTGTGGGATCCTCATCCACTTCATCATTGGTGTTAGGTGGGAGCCTCACCTATAAGGAAGTGACAGAAGTCATGGGGCTGGGTCCTGCACTGACTCACTTGGATCATCAAGCCTGGGACCACCACCTTCGGCAGAGGCCTAAGCCTGTTTCCTGCAACCTGATGTCTGAGTGACAAACTAGGGAGATTCAACCCATGAGCAAAAAGGCTATAAAACATACAAGAGAAGTCAAATTGGGCTTAAAAAGAGAAACCAAAATTTTCGCACAGATAAAAATAATTCTTACTCATTAGCTCAAGCAAAACCTATCATCACTATTAAATCATGTTCCATAAGGAGGAGGGAGATGGACCTGTGCAGGTGATGGGAGGGATGGGGACAGGGGATTCTAAAAGATTGATAAGAATGGGAAGCTCGACAGGCTCAGTCAGTAGAGTATGCGACTCTTAATCTTAGGGTTGAGTTCAAGCCCCATGTTGGGTGTACAAAATATTAAATAATAATAATTTTAAAATATTTAAATTGGGACGCCTGGGTGGCTCAGTTGGTTAAGCGGCTGCCTTCGGCTCAGGTCATGATCCCAGTGTCCTGGGATTGAGTCCCGCATCGGGCTCCTTGCTCAACAAGGAGCCTGCTTCTCCCTCTGCCTCTACCTGACACTCTATCTGCCTGTGCTCACTCTCTCTGACAAATAAATAAATAAAATCTTAAAAAAAAAAATCATAATTCTTAAAATAAATAAATAAATAAACTTAAATATAATAATAAATAAAAGACTGGTAAGAGGGCTTAAAGAGGGTGCCTAGGTGGCTCAGTCAGTTAAGCGTCTGCCTTCAGCTAAGGTCATGAACTCAGGGTCCTAGATCAAGTCCCACATCAAGTCCTGGATCGGGATCCCTGCTCACTGAGGAGTATGTGTCTCCCTCCCGCTCTGCTTTGCTGGTCTCCCTGCCTGTGCTCTGTCAAATAAATAAAATCTTGGGGCGCCTGGGTGGCTTAGTGGGTTAAGCCTCTGCCTTCAGCTCAGGTTGTGATCTCAGGGTCCTAGGATTGAGCCCCACATCAGGCTCTCTTAGCAGGGAGCCTGCTTCCCTCTCTCTCTCTCTGCCTGCCTCTCTGCCTACTTATGATCTCTGTCGAATAAATAAATAAAATCTTTAAAAATATATAAATAAATAAATAAATCTTAAAAACAAAAAAAGAAAGAAAAAAGAGGGCTCAAAGAACACAAAATTTCCTTTTTAGAGCTGGCTTTAGGATTAAATTTTATACCTATTTTCAATTGCCATAGTAGAAATCATAGTCCTGTGTCCTTGACTTTACCACCGAAATGAGCTGGCTTTCCTACACATCACTGTAACCTACATAAACACATCAACTCACCACACAAATGTTGCCAAATTTGTCTGCCCCAGCCACAGTGTCATAGTCCAGGAGGCTAGCTGTAGTGACCCATCGTGGGTAAGTATCATCGGCGAAAATGATAAGCTGGTTCTCATTACGCTTGTATCGAACCCAGATGAAACTTTCTTGGACATCAGACACAATTACCCTGTGTCCAATAGTCTGGATCCCAGAGATGTAATTGGCAATATGCTGGGAAAAACAAAGACATCAATGGGCATAACCCTGAGATTCAGAACCCAGAGACAGTTCAGCTTCTCCTGATTGAAGAAGCATGTATTTATATATGACCTATAGAATGGCAGTCAACAGTAAATTCCTAAAAGATGGAAAAAGAGCTAACTGGTTTTAATACAGTGGAAATGTATGCTCAATTCTCAGAGTTAAATACTCTGTATTTAACAGAAATATGGTTCTTACTGTGAAGAAGTCAAGAAAATGACCTAACTTTTGTCCTTCTCAAGTCACAAAGGCCTAATTCTAAGGGGAATTGAGATACTACAAGGTCCTAAAAAGACATGACTTTAAGTTACTGTCCACCATCCCACCAACGTTTCCTCCTTCCTCACTAGCTAGTTCTGATGCCTTGTACAAGCCATTTACCTTGTTCTCACACTTTCGGAGTAACTTCTTCTTCCCCAGGTCATAAACTCGCAGAAGCTTCCCCACACCAATCAACACCCTTCCCTGGAATGGGGCAATGGCAGCAGGGACCTCTTCCACTGGAGTCTGTGAGAAGAAAAGCAGGCAATGCAGCTATTAGAACACCAGCCATATGCTAACCATACCCTCTTGAACCAAAATGTCTACAAGACAGTGTGTGATCACCTCTGGCTCATCACAGAAATAAACCACACATACAAGTCTCTATGAACACTTCCCAGAGTGCACTGCACATCACCCAGCAAATGGATCAGTGCCACAAACAATGAAGCCTCAATGTAGGAGAAGTGATTCCTGGTTGTGGAGGGATAGGAAAAGAGTACTAGTGACAAGTGACATCTTAGTTGTAAGGGAGATACAATGAGTTTAGCACAAAGAAAAGAAAATGATTAATTACTTCCTAGAGTACATTCCCCTGGGGAAGGACTGGAGAAGCTACATGCATGTGCTATCCATGTGGAAGAACAGGATATATTTTCTCTTAATTTAAAAATTGTGATAAAATGCACATAAATTTTATCATTTTGAGCATTTAAAAAAAAAACTTTTTTAAAGATTTTATTTATTTATTAGTTAGAGAGAGAGCGAGCGAGCACAGGCAGAGAGGCAGGCAGAGGCAGAGGGAGAAGCAGGCTCCCTGCCGAGCAAGGAGCCCGATGCGGGACTTGATCCCAGGACGCTGGGATCATGACCTGAGCCGAAGGCAGCCGCTTAACCCACCGAGCCACCCAGGCGTCCCGATTTTGAGCATTTTTAAGTATACAATTCAGTGGCATTCACAGTGTTGTGCAACCATTACCACCATCCACCCCCAGAACTTTTTCATTTTTCCAAAGGGAAAGTGTATCCATTAAATGTTAATTCTCCAGAGGTCACAAATTGCTGCCTGCTTAGTAAAACCAGGAAACAAGGGGCCAAATCTATGTGCATCTATGTCACCATTGTGGCTGGTTAGTATACACAAGCTTCCTGTGAGACTCCCAGGCAGTGGAGCTTCATTGGAGCATCAAAGACAGCATTTTCTGTGTGCCACCAAAAGATGGAACATAATCAATGAGCTGGCTTCCAAAATGGTCACCAGAAGACTTGACCTACAACTTAAGCAAAAGTGGGAGAGACCAGTAAGACCTAAGATCCAGGAGAACCAATGGCTGGTTCTTACCTTGTGCAAAAACTCCAGTTTTTCCCCACTGTTCACAAGCTTGTAGGTATAGACAAAGCCCCCGGCTACAGACCTGGGATTGAGAATCAGATCTTTGGCCACGCCCACCAACACATACCAATCATCACCAGTGTTGGAGAACCTACACACAGCCACACTGTAAACAGAGAAACAGGAGTCAGGCATTAACTACAGCCTAAAGAATTCCTGCCCTCAAAACCCTAGATGTCTGGAGCTCCTTACCTAAAAGCAGCCTCATTCTGTTCTAGCTGGACAAGATCCAGCGTGTTCCCTTGAATAGGATTCATCACTCGGATCACAGAGGCCCACTGCCCATTGCCAGCTTTAGGAGCTCCAAAAATGGACTCAGGGAGGTTTTCATTGAGAAACGCTGCTGCCATCTCTGCAGCAAGCTCCCGCTCATCCTCCCCTGCTGCTTCTACCATTTCCTAAATTAAAAAACAAAATCACACACACAAAAACAGAAGAGTTGGTATATTCAGAGGTAGGTGGTAGGTGAGAAGTGGACAAGTATCACAACAGCTCATATCCTATGAACAGCAAAATCTGTAGGCCAAATCCAGATTTCCCAAAATGAAGATTAAAGGGAGAGGTATACAATGGGAAGAGAGAAAAACCACTAAAGGGGAAACCAGGTACTTCATTTTTTTTTTTTAAAGATTTTATTTATTTATTTTTTGACAGACAAAGATCAAAGTAGGCAGAGAGGCAGCCAGAGAGAGAGGGGGAAGCAGGCTCCCCGCTGAGCAGAGAGCCCGATGTGGGGCTCGATCCCAGGACCCTGAGATCATGACCTGATCCGAAGGCAGAGGCTTCAACCCACTGAGCCACCCAGGTGCTCCGGTACTTCATTTTTTAATGTCCAAACAACAACAACAACTAACATTGACTGTGGCAATTACTTGGCAAGTGGTCTCAGATACACAAAACAAAAACACCACTTTTCTACCTACCCTCCCTGATTTCCCTTGCTATGACTCTGTGTCTCTTCTCTTCTAGTTGAGACACAGTTTTGCATGATGGGGCCATTTGGAGTTTTTTTTTGCTGGGAAATGATTTCTGGAAAGAACTAGTGTTGTGGAGAATTGTGTCTCCTTTGGGCACAAATCCAGGAAAACACATACACAGGCTGTTTGGGAAGCTCAAGGATTAAAGAACTCTGTTCCAGAAGGAAAGCTGAAAGCTGAATAAACCCAAGGTCCGTGTATCAGTCCAAAGTCACAAGAAAACTTCTAAAACCAAGGATAGGGGCAAAGGGCTCTGCTTAAAGGCCCTCAAAAGAACCTGGGTCTTTTTTAATGTATAATATACTATAGATATATATACAGATACACATATAAAATGTATAATATGATCAGCAATTACACAAGTTTAAACTTTTCAACAAAATTTCACATGAATGCCTTTTAACTAAACCCTAAGATCAGTCTCATTACCTCTGCCATTTGCTGCTTCCTCTGAGCTTTTGTTGCCTCAGTGTAGGCATTGTGGTCCGTCTCAATGATGATAAGGTTGTTACTCTCAGGGTGAATGACAAATTTCCTGGGTGTGTACTGTAGTGGAAAGGCCACTTGATTGAAGACAGCACCTAGCTTCTCCAATGCTAAAATCCTATGGGGGAAAAGGCAGCGAATCAATAAATCATTCACTAAGGATTTAGAAACTCCTATCAAAAAGGTCTGTGACTGGTCACACAAATGCATCAATCCCTAAAAGCTCTAATGTTGGCATATTCCTCTCTTTGGAGAGAAACATTAAATCAGGTATTTTACAAACATTTGAATGATGAAATTAAGTGTTTAAGCATCAAAAGTTGTCATTCTGCGAGAAAAAA